>VDFB02147001.1:0-19245 GCA_007258455.2 Sequoia sempervirens
TATTGAGTCCATTATATTGATGAGGTTTTTTTACCTCATCACATTGGAGGCTTTTCATTTTTTCTAAAACTTTTGTTTTTTATTTCCAAGCCCCTTTTCATTTTTAGCCACAGGATATTTGATATCTTTGAGGGTATTCATCACTTTTTCCCATGTCTCATCATAAATAGGATTTAAGCTAGAGGCTTTCCCTTGCTTATTCGTGTGATTCTTCGATATTTTGATGTCATCTCTTCTTCCCACCTTACCTAAAGCTCTTCTATTACTTTCAATGTGCAAAGCAATCTTGAAAGCATCCCTCAAAGTTTGAGGGTCTTTGCCTCTCAGGTTGTAAGCTATCATAGCATCAAATGCATTACAATAAGTGACAAGGAATACTAAATCATTAGACCTTAAGTTTTGTGGCAATCTATTCATATCCTTTTGAAACATGACATTAAAATCAGACACCATTTCATTCTATCCTTTGGTGATATTGTTAAATTCATTGAGCATAAAATTGGGGTTAGTTTTTGTAGACACTAAAAAAATATCATGAATGATATCATACACTCAAACCACGTATACTAACATCGTTTTGTCTTGAAACCCATCCTCTTTTCGTTTAATTGATTAAATTATCCTAGCTGTTTAATTAACTATCTCATCTACATCTATTAACCTAATTAATCTAATTGGGTTAATTCACCCCCTTTAATGCTAACATTTCATCTCATTAAATTAAATAAATCAAACTATTTAATTTAAATCCCTAAATCTTCTTATTTAATTAGTTAACCATAAGTTATTTAATTATATATCATTCCACCTTTCCCCTATTCATTAAATCATTTAATGAATATCATCTAATTCATCTAATTCCCCAAATTGCATAATTAACATTGTTTTGATTATCAATTACTAATAAATCTAATTCTCCTCACTTGTAAAGGAATATTCCTCCTTTGCACATTCCTCCAAAAGGAATATTCCCATGCAATATTCCTTCCCCTTTTGCATAATTTAATTTAGTTTTAATTAACTAAATTATCCTTTTCCCTCACCCATGAGAATATTCCAATGAATATTCTCTTTCCTCACTCATTTGAAAAAGGGGAATATTCCTTTTTCTTAATAAACTTACTTAACTCCTTGAGCAAGTTAACTTGTGACCTTTTGAACAAGTTGAATGTGTGTTTGTTTGAGGGAATGTGAACCCTTGATTAAATCTCATCTTGCATTCTCACTCGTTGATGAGAATCCATGATCCACGCCTCTTCTTTCTTTCATCCTTGAGTGTTGATTGATCTTTTTGATCTCATCTATTGATCTCTTTTTACCTATTCTACAAATAAAGCTTTCCTCTATTGAATAGGGATCCATCTTTCAAAATAAAACTTATGTTGTTGAAATCACACATACTCACACTCACATTTAGCATACATTTAACATCTTTTAGTTCATTTTAATTGCATTTAGTTAGCTTTAATCTTCCATTAATGGCTTCCATGATCACATAATTCATCCATTAGCTTGTTTATTAATTAGGGTTTGAATCTTTTAGTTTAAATTTCATCTAGATTAGCTTAGCTTTTGCATAATTAGATCATTTTTAGCATAAAATCATGTTAAATTAGCTTGCATCATGCTTATTTAGATTAAAATAATGTTCTCATACTCATCTCACAACTGTTCCATTAGTTTTCTTCAATAAAACTGATTGGAACAAGCTCATTGATCCATAAGATTGGGAAAGGGTCATAATTCCACATCAACGAGACACCACTCCCACAACAAGATAAAGACATTTTAATGCTTTCATAGTTTAGAATGTTTAGGTTTGATAAATATTTAGTTTAACTTTCATTTGAATGATCCTATTGAAATTTGACGTTAGCGATTTCATTATGATTCGATTCATCATGAATCAAGCATAATCAACCCATGCTAATCCATTTGATCACATTTTGGTGCTAGAAGGAGGGAAAAACTGATCAAATTTAATCAATTTCTATCTTGAATTCCATTTTTTCTAACTTTTGTAGGATACGATGCCCAAAAGAATTTCAGTGACACCTTTTGTTGGGCTTTGCCATATTGCAATGATATTGTCATCTGAAATAGTGACACCTAATTAATATCCCAACACTGATTAAACAAACGATGATGCTAATACTTTTTAGAGGTATCGAATATTTATAAATGACAATGCTCTTCAAATGGTGACACTATCATCATCACTATTTTCTCTATAGAGCAACACCCAAGTTCATCAAAATGACTCTATTGTAAATAGTGACGTCCAACTCTACTAAGAAATTTAATGATTATTTTACATGTGTTAGTTTTCTTGCTTCATCAAATTACTAACATGCCTCTAATGTTGTTCTAGTTTTTAAACTAACGGGGTTCTACAGGGTTGGATGATAAAAGTTGAAGTGAAGAAGCATTCTCATCTTTGAATCTTATAATTGTAACAAGAATTTGATGCTTTTGGGGAAATTATAACACATCTATTATGCTTTTCATTTATTCTTTAGGACCACACTAATTTTCATTTGGGTTTAAAAAGAACACTCAAACGGGACTAAAATTGAACCCTTATTTCATCATTGTATTTTGGGTTTAAAATTGAACAAGACAACTTAAAATTTCGTTTGGTGCATAAAATTAATTCATCTTAGCTTTAGGGGTTAAAATTAATGAGTGTTTTTTGAGTTTTGATTTACATCTTTGTTATTGAATGTGTATGCAATTCTCTCGTGCCACTCGGTGATCTTGAGAAACATAAACATTCCTTAACACTTTGTATAATCACCTACATCTTTCAATTTGGATTAAAAATGAACCCCTTGCTAGTGTAGGGAAAAGACGTGGTGTGTGTTCTCTCCTTGTTTCATGCAAATGAGGATGATCAAACTACAAACATACTTCCTTACTATTGTTTATCTTTACAACGCTTTCCTCCCCACTTAGAAAGGAGGGAATGACCCAAGCAGAAACAAGTTGAAGCCAAGCTCTTTCAAGCCCCTATATAAAAAATGTGTTTGTGATGAAAGTAATAAACAATAGGTGTAGATGCATCATACTGACAAGTGTCACCATTATTATCCATGTGATACATCAAAATCTCTTCTTAGGAAGAGATTGGGAGGCCTCTCAATTCTCCATAATCTTGAGCTAATATTGCCACGTGTATGGACACCTTGAATGAAAGCCCTTATTATGATTCAAGCCCTTATTATGAACCAACTGTTTAGAACCCAAAAACCTTTATGCTTGCTAGTGTAGGAATGGTCATTCTGAATCTGCCCCACATTTGTACTATTCATTGTTGAAATATAAAAAATACTTAGGATATTCAGATCTTCAGGATTTTGAGATTTGGTGGTCCTGAGAAGTGTGTATTGTGGAGGGGAGCTGGTGTTTCCAAATCTATAACTATTTGCATTGTCTTATTATTTGGAGAAATATGAGTGGGGATTCAGTAAGCAGTATCTTTTGAGCCTAGGATGGTAAATGCTTGTGAGTCAGTTAATACTTTGCTTTGTTCCAAAACATTACAAAAAAACATTCACAATCTTTTCAAAATTTCAAACCCTTTGGTCTAAAGTATGGATACCTCTTTAAATAGCCTTGATATTATTGCTTTTCCTAAGGATTTCTATCCTTAGAGATTTCTAAATATCTTGACTTATATCTCAATCCATACTTACCAAATTCAATAGAAGAAACTATACCTTCAACCTTGTAATTTTCACAAAAATGGACATTGTGAAATTTATGATGTTTTTGACATAGACATTTAGTTTGAGAACATAATCAAGACAAGTGTTTGTGGTCAAATAAACTCACTTAATCAAGATAAACCTAACACAATTGAACCCCACATGACCATTTGGAGACCGATCACTCCCATTAAACACCCCAACCTTACACCTACTATTATTCAACCAAAATTTGAACTCATTAATAGAGAACAAACCGATATAATTAGTAGCTTGAGAAGCTTCACTTTCGAAACCAAGGAAACACGAGCCCAGTGCAGAAACACCATAAACATCTTAGACAAGGAAGAGGAAAAAATCAATATTGATGTTGGAAGGCCCCTATTACCACCACCTACATGGCAATAAATATTCTCTTTCCTTCCATAGAATTAGACTTCTCTAAATGATCTCACACAAAATTAAAATCCCCAAGAGAAGGTCTATAGGTCATCATTTCAAACATAGGCATTTTACTCCAAAATATCTCAAAAAATACCTTGCAACACTTCATCAAAATAGAACCATGTTGTTATAATACTTCTACAAATGTGTTTCAAGGAACAATCTAGAATTATACATGTTCTTTTTTAGTCAAAACCCAAGTCTTTGTCATGATAATGAACCTATCTAAAACGTTGGGTCTTTAGGATTTGAAAACTTTAGAGGTCTAGCATGTTTCTCACTACCTTGGTCTTATAAAAAAAAGGTTCATTCTAGGTCAACATTGGGTCAAAAATTTCACTCACCCCTTCATCAAATTCCAACTTCAATTCACCGAACTTTGCAATTTTTTTGAATATACTAACACTTTTTTGACTTAAACATCTATCAAACCAACCCCTAACATAGAAAATTTGTATGTGAAATATATCCTTTTCCACGCACTTGGTTGAGTTAGTTATCATCTTTGAGCTAGTTTATCTTGAAGGTCATGAGTCTACCCTAAATATTTCCAAGTTGATAAACATCCTTTATCAAACGTCAAAACATCAAAATCTTAAGTCAAAAGTGTTGTCCCAAAGTGTTTGCAAAGATCACTCCCCACATCATCCACCTTTTCATCCCCCATTATCACCATTGCTCCAAAAATACTTAGAGAATCTCGTTTACCTAAATTTGAGTCAACTAGAGAGTTCAAACATTATAGATCACAACACAACTCTCCCAGAGCTGACCCAAAATTTATGGTAAAGACAAGATCACAACACAAGAGAATCATGGAGAAAACCAAAGTCACATTTACCTCAAGTGATCAAAATCCTCTAAAATTTGATACAAGAATTCAAGTTACCCCATCACAACAACCCTCATCTCCATCAGGGCCATATGAGATTGAAGATGTTACCCATAACCTGTTTGGACTTACTAGGGAAGAAATCATGGAACATCAAGCCTTTGAAAACGTAGCTCCAATTTTTCCATCATTTGTTGCACAAAATTTGACATAAGGCTTCACAATTCCATCACTAGGGATAAATCAAACAACCTCTCCTATTCTTGCAACTATTCTTGCCAAAGACTTTGTTCTAACTCTTCCATTTGAAAGCAACACACTTTTGGGAACCCTCGATACCAATCCTCCATCTTAAACCACTACTTGGACACCTACATTTGGTGCTCTTCCCATTCCCGAAGATCCCCAACATCCATATAAACCCCTTGAACTTTATTACTCCACAACAACCTCCACATATCAAGGACACCCCTCTTCAATTCATACCTGTGAGTACCACAAGTGTGCCCACCATCACACAAAGTAGTATGGACCAAGTGTCTCAAAAAAATAAACAAGGTTATACCAACACCATAACACAGAGTCAACCCTTAATGAAAATTGTGACTTCTCTACCCAATCCTCCAACTGGTTCATCCATACCATTGGCTTCAAAAAACACACCCATCCCATCCATTATCAACCCATATCAGAACAATCCCTTGGTCACAAATCCCATCAACCCAAGCAATACCTTCTCCACATCCCTAATGCAAGGAAATCATCAAGAAATGGGACAAGGGAACCTTTTTAATCAATGGACTCAAGGTCCTAGTATGTCCTTATCATCACAAACTCAAATGGCACCATCCTCATCTTTCCCCATGATCCCCTTCACCATGAAAAATCAAATGGGACCTCAAAATTACATTCCTCCACTTCAATCCACTATCTTACAAGGAATGTTAAACCAAGGGAACCCCCAACCTCTCATCACCAATCTGCTACCCGCTCAAAACATCAACACTCATAATCCATCATAGATGTTTCAAAAAAATACCTGATCCCACATTGCAAGCACATGCCTTAACTTTACAACAAGAACAACAAGCATATCAACAAGCCATACAACAACAACAACAACAAGAAGTAGCCTTAGCAGCATCACAAAAACAACAACAATAGAAAGCAACCTTAGCAGTATAACAAGCAACCTTAGCCCAACAACAAAATCAATCCCATCAAGTAGCCTTAGGAGAAAAACAACAACAATAGGTCTAGTAGCAAGCCCTTATGGTGCAACAACAACAATCTCAAAAGGAAAACCTTGTGGCACAACAACAACAACAATCCCAACAAAAAGTAGCCTTAGTAGCACAACAACAACAACAGGTCCAAAAATTAGCCCTTGTGGTTCAACAAAAATAGGCCTTACTATCTCAGCAGTATGCCCGACAACAACAACAACCAAGTTCCTACTATAACCCTCAATAGAACATCATCAATACAAACGCATTAGGAACATATACATCAACACCCCAATCACCTTCATAGAACCTCACACAACCATACACCCCATAAAACACCTTCTCATATCAAATTCCTGCATACAACTCATTTGCCATCCCACCATATGTTCCTCCACCAAATCTGCAAGATAATATAGCATCACAACTTAAGACATTGTCACAAGAAATGCAAGATTTCCAAATGGGAAAGACAAAGAAGCCCTATACATAGAACCTATGTCCATATCCATTTGATTGAAACATTGCAATGGTCTTGTTCCCTCCCAACTTTGAAATCCCCAAATTCAATAAATACAAAGGGAGAGGAAGTCATGTGGACCATGTCAAAGAATTCAATGCCATGTGTATGGAGGTGGCCTACAATGATTCTTATTTAATGTGCCTCTTCCTTCAAAGTTTAATAGATCCTGCAATGGATTGGTTTTCTCAACTGCCTCCTAGTATTAAAATTTCCAAGAAATCACCGATAAGTTCATTGATCACTTCTCCTTTAACCTTGACATGGATGTAAGCCTAGAAGAATTGTATACTCTGAGACAAAAAAAAAGGTGAATATTTTGCTAATCTCTTGCAACAGTGAAGACAAAGAGCTAGTAAAATTAAGTGGCCTCTTCCCAATGAACACCAAGTTTGGATCATCATATAAAATATAGACCTCGATCTATCCTTCCATTTGAAAATGCAATTCATCACATCTTATGATGAGCTTTTCCCTAGAGCCCTTAACATCGAGAGAGCTCTAATCTCGCAAGGAAATACTGAAGCTTACAAAGACAATTGTCCATCCACTAGTTCAAACAACAAGCCTCATGTTTGGGCTAAGAAAAAAATGTAACAAGTGATGCTATGGTAGATGCTAAGGTAGTCCTAAGTGCTCATAGGCCAAAAAAAAACCAAGTTGATAACATTCAACCAATTGTGCAACACAAAACACCTCAAAACAATCAAATCAACAACATTGAAATGAAAAAAGGTGAACCCCTAACAAGAGCACCTATCCTAAACACAAGTACACACAATTGTTAGAACCTATTGAAACAATCATGAAGAAATTGGTAGAATCAAACCTCATAACACTTCCCAACTTTGAAAACTACCAAGAACCATAAGAGAAACCATCCTGGTATAATGAGAACAATCTTTGTGACTTTCACAAAATCGAAGGACACAAAATGGCCAACCTTAGGTAGCTTAAAAATATTATCCAAGACCTCATAGAAAATGACACCATATCTATTGAGGTACCAAATGAGAATCAAGATCTTAAGATATACAAGAACCCTATGCCAGATCATAGCAAAGGGAACAATAACAAAAAAGCTAAGGATTACAAAAATGTGCAACATACCTATTCCAACATGGTCACTTCTTGTGATAGTGTCATTACTGTCATCACCATCAAAGGGCCTAGTGTGGAGTGTAGTCACCACACAATGTGGAAAAATTACCATCCAAGGAGTCCCATCTCAATCTAGGTAACAACCTACTTTGCCAACATCCCATCCTAGTAAGTATAATTTCCTAGATCAACTTAAGACCCCCGCACAGATATCAATCTTGGAACTATTAAGGCTATCCCCCACACATAGGGAAATCCTAGAGAAATATTTATCAGAATCATCAGTCCCTTAGGATATTGATACAAATTAGTTTCAAGCTATGGTAGGAAATAACACTAATCACCTTCTCACCTTCTCAGAACAAGACCTACCATCACAACCACCTCATAACCATTCTTTACACCTTGAGGTTGTTATTCATAAGAGTAAGGGAAAAAGAGTCTTATTAGATGGAGGTGCTAGTTTGAAAATTTGTACCCTTCAATTGATCAAGAGCCTAGGCTATTCAAAGGATACTATTAAGAAAGAAAAGAGTACCACCATTAGAGCATATGACGTCCAAGAGCGGGTATCAAAAGGAATCATTGCATTACCCATCCAAGTGGGACCCATCATTATAGAAACTGCATGCCAAGTGCTCGACCTTAATCTTCCCTACAACATCCTACTTGGTTGACCATGGATCCATGCCTTAAAAGTTGTAGCATTGACTTATCATCAATGTGCAAATTTTCCCTTTGAGGGAAGAGATATTACCATCCATCGAGATCTTGATCCTTTTTACTACTACAAAAATCTTGAGGCCAAGTTTTATAAAATCCCCAAAGTACCCAAGAATGATTAAGGGCCTACACCTTCTAACTCACTTATTGACCCATCATCTCTTGTATCTACCTGAAACAAAAGCACTCGTTATGCAGAGTATACTTGACCTCAAATTCGTAATACAGGATGATGGCTATGGAAACTATAAGCTATTGAAGAATACCTTTGTCTTGAGAGAGATACCTATTTCTCCTCAATCCCATGGGAAACCCACATCTAGCAATAAAGAGGCTGAAACAATCTATATGGCAGCTACCACCTTCACCAAGTGGGGAGATTTGAACCAATATTTCAATGAGGAAGATGTTTCTAAACTCCTTTATCAGGATGAATGACCTGTTCATGTTCTTCCCATGAAAGATGACAACAAAGGCTTGCAGCTAATAAAGGGATGGGGCTATAACAAGAATGAGAAGTTAGGAAAAAATAATAATGGTTTGCTAGAACCCATCATTCCTGAGAAATGCCTGAAGAATCTTGGATTAGGTTGTACTACTAGCAAGGTCACCCTTATAGGCAAAGGTACTTCCACTAAATGGGTTGAGGCTTCCTTTTGGTTACGTACATCACATGATATGACCTTAGATGAATTCCTCCTTGATATTTCTGACTTATTTGAGAATAACTCCCTCTTCATGACATCCATAACATCCTTCACTCTGAGCGATCAACCAACTAAAATATGCCTAGTATACTTGAAACTCATTGAATTGGACCAACATGGACCACCGATTCTAGATTTATTCAAAAATGATGAAGAAATATTAGAACTCATGAGACTCCATGACAACTTACCATGGGTAGATCACAAAGAATGTTTTGACATAGAGCTAGTCATAGGAGCATCCTATGGGGAGACGATTGAGTCCTTCAGTTGCAAAATTGATAACGTGAAATTAACTTGTTGATCTTTGAGTGAAAACCACACTGTGGCACTTTCTGATCCCAAAATAGTAAAAAGAAAGGATGTATCCAAGGGTGAAAGCCTCTCTGAGGTGCCTAAGGATGAGGGATTCAATCTCCCTCTTAGTGCAATACATCTAGACAAGTCATGAGTACTAGCAGAAAAGGCCACTCCAGTCAATGTGGGAATGAAAGAAGCACCCAAGATCACTTTCTACATTGAATCCCTATTGGATGAAGAAGATAAAAACCTAGTAGGATTCCTAAAAGAGAAAAGAGTTAACTTTTCAGGGCCATACATAGATATGCTAGGACTTGATCTAGAAGTGGTTGTGCGTTACTTAAAGTCTATCCAAAATCCAAACCAGCAAAGAAAAAGTTAAGAAAGATGCACCCTTAGATAACACTCTTGGTCAAACTTGAGTTACAAAAGCTTCTTAAAGTTGAATTTATCCAACCGATAGATTATCTTGAGTGGGTTTCAAACCTGATACCAGTCTCATAACCCACTGGGGTCATCAGAATATGCACTGATTTCAAGGACTTAAACAAAGCATGCCCAAAGGATGATTTTCCTCTTCCTAACATTGACATCATAGTGGACTTAACAATAGTACATGAAATGCTATCACTCATGGATGAATTTTTAGGTTATAATCAAATCATAATCACCAAGGAGGTTCAACACAAAACTGCATTCACTTGTCCATGGTGGAGATATTGCTGGAATGTGATGCTGTTAGGGCTAAAGAATACAGGAGCAACCTATAAGACAACAATGACCCTCATCTTTCATGACATGATACACAAAACAATTGAAGATTATGTGGATGATATTTTGGAAAAATAAAAGAAAAGAAGTGAGCACATACAAGTCTTAGGACCCATCTTTGATAGGATTGAAGAATACAAAGTATGACTAAACCCAAAAAAGTGTGTCTTTTGGGTTACATCAGGGAAAATTCTTAGCTATATTGTCTCACAAAGAGGGGTAGAAATTGACCCAACAAAGGTAAAATCCATCCTATACATGGAACCACTACAAACACTAAATAAGATGAGAGGATTACAATGAAGATTGCAGTCCATCAGAAGGTTCATCGTGCAACTATTAGACAAAATCCACCCTTTTTCACATCTTCTCCATAAAGGAATAACTTACAAGTTGGATGAGAAGTGTGAAAAATCTTTCCAATAGATCAAATACTATCTATTAACACCTCTAGTGCTCATGCCACCAATACTAAACAAACCATTGATCTTTTATATCTCAACAACATTAGTAGCACTAGGTGCTCTTCTAGTACAACATGATGAAAATGGGAAGGAAAGGGATATATATTACATCAACAAAAACTTAGTGGGCTATGAAATAAACTATTCATCCATTGAGAAATCCTTCTTAGCATTTGTTTTTGCTTCACAAAAATATAGACACTACATGTTGTCACATCAAATCAAACTCGTTGCAAAGATTGACCCATTGAAATATCTGTTATCTAAGGCAATTCTCACTAGGTGAATGGTCAAATGGGTAATGATCTTGACATAATTTGACATAGAGTATGTGGAGTGCAAGGTAATCAAAGGAAAAGTGATCAAAGACCAACTAGAAGAAGCAACTATCTATGCAGAGAACCCATTGATATATGAATTCCCTAATGAATCATTCTTCCTTGTCAATCTCACAAATCAGTGGAAAATGTACTTTGATGGATCATTCACTCAACATGGATTAGGAGTAGGTATTCTTTTCATCACCCCTCAAGGTGGTTGCATCCCAAAGTCATATAGACTATCATTCCCCTATACTAACAACATTGTTGAGTACGAAGACCTAATCATAGGTCTAAGGATAACAGTTAAATGGTAGATACAAGAGATGAAAGTCTATGGAGACTCACAACTGGTTATCAACCAAGTCAATGATGAATACCAAACTAAGGATGATAAGCTTACTCCTTACAATAATATGGTAGAGAATCTCAAGGACCTTTTCATAGATATAACTTTTGAGTAGATTCCTCACATGAACAACCAAGCAACTAATGATATGACAACAATTGGGTCACTGTTAGACATGCCAAACAACGTCCTACAATGTGAATTCTTGGTAGAAGAATTTCTTGTACCAACTTTTGAAATCCCTGAATTTGAATTCATGTGTTTCATTGTTGGTCCTGGATCTCCATCATATAATGACATCTTTACCTACCAAAGCAGAGGAACCCTCCCATCTAATATCATCTCCAACCTTAAAAAGACCTTTGTTAAAAAGGAATCTCAATTCATGATCCTAGGTGATACACTTTACTGTTGAAGCATCGAGGGGAAATTACTACAATGTCTTAACCAAGAGGAAGCCTTTACCACTTTAATAGAAGTTCACGATGGCATATGTGGTTCCCATTCTATTGGTATGAATTTAGCTAAGAAACTATTGAGGATGGGGTACTACTGGCCAACTATGGAAAGAGAAGCTCATCAATATGTGTAGAAGTGTGTCTAGTGTCAATAGTATGGAGATATGATTCATGCTCTAGCTCAAGAATTGCAACCAATGGTCACACCTTGGACTTTTTCATGATGGGGGCTTGACCTCATAGGAAAGATCACTCCAACCTCATCCAATAACCACAATTTTATCATAACACCCACTGAGTACTTTACTGAATGGGTTGAATCCATTCCTTTGACCTACATAGAAGGAAAACAAAGTGATAAGTTTATCTTGAATTACCTAATTTTCCGTTATGGTGTTCTACAAACCCTTATCTTAGACAACAAAACAACCTTCAAGAATGAGGATGTGAAAGAGCCATATCAAGATTCAACATCCAACACCAATTCTCTACCCCATATTACCCCCAAGGTAATGGTCAAGCTAAGGCTACAAACAAAACCATTCTAAAAATCTTGAAGAAAATGGTCAATAAATCCAACCGTGACATCTGTGGCTAAATCCTACTCTTTGGGCCTATCAAACTAGTATCTGAATGCCAATAGGTGCAACCCTGTTCTCCTTGGTCTATGGATCAAAAGCCATTTTTCCTATTGAGGTTGAGCTTCCATCATTGCAAGTGTCACTACAAAACCTAATCACTAATGAAGAGTACAAAGTATCTCGGCTAAACGAGCTAGAATTCTTGGATGAGTCTCATCTTTACACCCTTAATCACTTGCAAGTATATGAAACCCAACTAAAAAATAGCTATAACAAGAAGATAAAATGTTGGTCTTTTTAGGTAGGAGATCTTGTCCTAAAGCAGAATTGGAAGAACCTTATAGATCAAAATAGTAAAGGAAATTTTGAGCATAACTGGTTGGGTCTCATTGTCATCACAACAAGTTATGGATCAAGATTATACCAATTGTCAACACTTGAAGGTGAACCCTTACAGGAACTAGCTACCAGCTTGCATCTTAAAAAAAATTATGCCTAGTATTGGAGGGTATAAATCTGAAAAATATAAAAAAATTAAAAAATGATCAAAATGAGAAAAATGAGAAAAAGGATTGAAAATAGTAGAAAAACAATCGTCCTCTAGCGAAAACCACTTAAGTGGTGCTTTGGTCAATTACCTTGGTGAAAACCTAGCAAATAGGGGCCTTGCATAAATAAAGTACCTCAATCTACCTGGGATCTTTATCCTATCATTCCATCCATCGCATCCCATCCTTCATTCTTTTCCATCCATCCCCCATCCATGTCTACATCATAGCTTGATATTGTGAAGTATCATATCCCCTTAGTACAACTTGTCATAATCCAAAGGTTAGTTTTTCCTACCTATATCAAGGTAATCTATCATTTCACACTGGTGGAAATTCATTATGGATTAGATCAAGTTCTTATATATCTTAAGATCATTGAAAATATAAAAAAAAAATCATAAAATCTAATAGAAAATACCAAAAACATTCAAAAAAAATTCATCAAAAAATCAAAAAACATTTGCAAAATCTTGTATAGCTAAAATCCAAAAACATTCAAAAACTTGTAAATTCAAAATCCAAAACATCAAGAAGACACCAAAATCCCTAAAAAGGTCAAAACATCAAAAATCAAAAAATCAATACATTGTTGTCGAACTATGAGTCTTTGAGCTTGAACGTAGGAAAAGCCATCATTGATGTGCCCTCAAGACACCCTAGGTTAGTCTTTAGGAGTCCATCATAATAAGCTAACATTCCATGAACTGTTCATATCTCATTGTCAATAAATTGAGTCAGTCAAACTATGTGGTCTCCACGTGTATAACGTAGGAATGGCTAATCTATGATCATACCCCGAGGCCCCTAGGATAGGTATTTTAGGTTAGGTTCTTGGTTGAAACTCTCAAAAAATCCCTAAACATACAAATATTGGAAAACTTTAAACATTTGTAAAATCTCAAAAAATCCCTAAACATTCAAATATCAGAAAAGCCTTAAACATTTATAAACTCTTGGAAAAAACCTAAACATTGGAAAATTGCAAAATACCAAAAAACATTTGAAAACTTATAAAAACACAAAAAAAATTGAAAACATTCAAAAGACCTAAACAACATCAAATATATTAGAGTAAACCCTAAACAACCTCAAATAACCGAAAACATAAACATTCGCATAAACTTTCAAAAAGACCAAAAAACAACCTCAAAACATTTTCAAAATACCGAAAACATTGAAATATTTAAAAAAAGCCAAAACCACCCATCCCATTTTGCTTTCACCTGCAATAAACCTCCATCCATAATAAATCTATCATCATCTTCAACCTTTGGAAAAACAAATAGAAAGCAAGTATAGCAAGTCATAAATTGAGAACCTAAGTGTCAAAATCTAAAGTCTAAATCATAGGTTAATGCGTCAGTGGAGTTTGTATCAATGGCATATCATAAAGCTCATCATCATCCTACATAAAACCATCTGATCAACATATCCTAGGATGTATCCTTCCTATGATGGACATCAATATTAGACATCACCTTAGCTATATTAAACTGGCAAGAGATATGGATAACACTGATTGTTTTTCTTTGATCTTTTCTTGTGATTTATCTCCAATGACCCATTCTGAGGACCTCTCAATGATGTCTATCAAAATTATTTAGAGAGAAAGGAATGAGGCATCGATCATTATCTTTCATTTTTTGTGCTTGTGGGTATTCTTGCAAAATAATCTTGGTGCATACTTTCTTAGTTGTGTGTAGGAAAGTTGTTTGGAATACATTGTTGACTATTGTGTATGCTTTGGTCCGATATATTCTAAGCTTCTAACTTACATTCCAACAAGGTTTTCGTATGTCAAGGTGTGAAAAAGAACTATCCTATCTGTTCATAGATTCAAATTCCATTACACTAGATACAATGTTGTCCTAGTTATCCATACCTTGATGCATTGTATTTGTATGTTATATCAAAAATTAAGGAACGACAAAAAAATCCCAATCCCAAGATATGATCAAATCATCATCATCATCATCATTATGTATTTCCCATCACCATCTCTAATAAATTCTCGGTGGATCATATAATTTTTGGATCTTTTGTGGCAATCATCAAAATCAATGGTCAATCATCTTAATTCTTCTACCTTCCTTTTGTGCTAACCTGGTATCATGGTAGTCAACAAAAAAATATCATAAAACATCCATCTTGCATCATCATTATCATTTAAGTTGTGACAAATAATATAGATATTTTATATTCTAAGCATCTTAAATCATTGCATACACATCATAAACATGCATAAATCATCATTTCATAAAAATGTATAAGAAAATACACAAAATAAATGTATCCATGTCATTTACATATCATATCATCCATCCCATAACATATCATGAAAAGATACTAAAAAAAAGTGCATCCATCCATTGCATTGAATTGCATCACATATCACATTATTATCATCACATATCAAATAAGCATAAATAAAAGAATTGCATCCATACATGATAATATATAAGAATCCCACATCACATCAAATGCATCCATACATTCGTAAGCATGAAATAAAAGTGAACACATCACATCATGTTGAATCCATATCATATCATATATATATCAAAAAATTGATTGTCATGATAGAATATCTAAATCAATGTATGTATATCGATCAAAAATATAATTTCCTTGAGGCTATAAAAAAGGAGCCCATGAATGTATATCTTTGTAAAGAATCGAGAAATAATAAAAAAAAAAATTGTACAAATGAGCTAGCCCTGATGGCTGCTACACTCATCAGGCTATCTCTCTGGTTGATTCTTGGCCTTGGGGTGTGCCCCACTCCTGTGAGAGTAATCTAGTTGTCTAAGTGTCATGAGTACATCTCGATGGTAATGCATCTAATAGTAGGTCACCTCATTCATGGCCTCTCTATACAATCTAGCCAACACTATCCACCCTTGGTCTACAACTTTAATGGTCTCTAGCTGCTAACGTCGCCTGACCTCATGTGCCAACTGCACCTCAATGATCTGTCTGAGCTACCACTCATGGTCTCTCTCCATCTTGACAACATGTACCTACTATCGATCCTAATATCTCTCAACTATAATCGCCAAAATCTACTAACAAGCCTGGTCCCTCTCGCCCATAATAACCTATATCTACTGTTGCAACTGTTGAATCTAGGCATTGTGGGGATCTAGCCCTGGTGGTGGTGGTGGTTGCACTAGCTGCTACTAAATCAGAGGCTACTATGGAGGATATTGATGCCCTAGTCATGCTCCTGGGACTTTTTCATCCTACTGATCCTGGCCATCCTATCATCTGCCTTCACCTTTGCCTCTGCCTGCACCCCTCCCTCTCAGTCTCCCTCATGGAGGTGCACCTACTTGATCTATCAATCGGCGAGGGGGTGTGAACCATGCATCATATGTAGGAATTGTTTGAGCATCTTCCTTTCCCTAGTCATATGCCAATGGTCGAGCAACCAAATGAGAAAATCCATCAAAAAGCTCATGGGCTAGGATCGTAGGTCACCATGCTAGTGACTCTCATGCTAACCTAACAAAGATGGTGGTGTATGCATCATCTAGCCTATCCTACCTATCCAAAAATTGTCTCACCACCTTATCTAGTAGATATCTCTCGATGATGGTATTCTCTTGACCATGCAAATATTGATTCTATCTAGCAAAGAAAAGTTGTTGAACATCATCATACCATGTCGGTATCTCAAGCTAGGGTCACCATCTGAAAACTGTCATATCATCGATGACCATACGCTAGTAGGGAATCTTGAGCTACTCTATATGTTGTAGTGTGATGGAACCTCTCTAGCTCCAGACAACAGGATCATCTAGCTCTACATCCACCATTTGAATAATTAGTTGAAGCACATAAATGTGCTCCAAGGACCAAATGTGCAGTAAGGTAACCCCTGTGTCGATTTCCCTACCATCACAGTATACAAAATTGTGCATATCATGGTATAGAGAGGCCAACATCACTAGCCCCCATGCATACTAAGTCCTCCTGAACAATATCTTGTGCTAAGCCAGGTCCCATCCCAGACTAAGTCCTCTACTTCATCGATCTAGAGCAACCAAACCTGAGATGATCCTTTGTAATAATCAATTTGAAAGTGGGCACGACCTCTATACATCTTGAGGTCAATCTAGGAAGTGATGAGAATGATGTCCTCTAGGTCCTTCACCTCATGGAATGCATCGTAATAGGAATTAGAGTCATATATCATGTGCTCACCATGTATCAAAAAATGGAATATCCACCATACATCCTCCAATGTCACTATCGCCTCATAGGTATGAAGGTGGAATGATGAGGTTTCATTGTGCCATCGCTCACACAATGCTATCATCATCACCAAATATGTTTGGATGACAAGCATGTATGGCACGTACCATAGACCAATATCTCACAAGTGCTCCGCCAACTTAGATAGATCGTTTGAAAAACATGGTTTTGGTGTTCATGGGACATCAAAGGCAAGATAACCTCTGTAACAAAGCCATGATGTAGAAAAAATTAAAAGAAAAAATTGACTAATTTGCGTTTTCATCCCAAATAAATGTAATTAACCGGCTTCTTCTATAGTGTCACTATTTACTATAAACGTCATTATTTACTATATCGCCCTTTCTTTGATGCATTTACTTTCTTATGATAGCATACGCTTCTTATGACAACATCACTATAATTTAAAGTTGGCTCCTAATTTAAGTTCAAACTTTTGACACTTTGAGGCATTTAAATTGCAAATCGCAAATCATGTCGCCAAAAACATGTGCATCACAATTTGGCTTTGGTGAAACCCTAACACTAATTTTCAAATCAAGAAGTGTGTCACCACACACATATGTGTCAAAATTTAAAATTGGAAACCCTAATTCTAAATTGTGAATTGCGTTGCAATTCACATATGTGTCACTAAAATTCAAATTACCATTGCCAATTCTCAAAATAGTGTCACTCTAGAGCGACATCGCCAAAGTTTAAATTTCAAATTGTAATAAATGCACCAAAAAGTCAAATTTCAAACCATGTTTCAAATCACATACTGGTGGTCCTACACCTGGAAGCCTCTAGTACTCTTGCACACAGTCAAAAATTTGTTGTGGGAGCACTCATTGTGCCATTTCATTAGAGTGTCAGAGCTCAAAATGAAAGAAATTATGAAGGTGTGAATGCACAAATGAATTGGTACAGGGGCACCATGTTAGTTCATGTAAATAAGGTTTTGTGATAGGTTTTAGGTGACTGAAGTCTTATTTGGTCAAATAAGTTCATAATATATCATCTACAATTTCTTGAGTCATTTTTAGGTAGTTCTAGGTGAAGTTGCTAAATCTTGCAAAAAAAAGGTTGTCAAAATCCAAATTGTAATGTTGCAAAAAAATGCAAAAAAAGTGCAAAATAGGAAGTTGAAGAGTCTAGTTGGTTTTTTCCAGTGGAGAGACAGTTGAAACTAAATGGTCATCTTGTTTAATTCTTTTTAAAACCTTTTTGAACATTGGGAGAGAGGTTGGCCATTATAAATTTGAATTTTGAATATTGAAATCACTATTTTTTCCTGTGTTTCACAAAGAAATCTACTGCTCTAACATATAGTACGGCCTTGTATGACTTTTAGAAGATCAATAATGCACTTGGATTGATTGAGGAATGTTTTAACTTCATTTTGGTTTTTATTTCATAGAATTTCATTAAGTTTTAGGGTTGTTATTACACTTTTTTTGTTCACTGTTTGAGAACTCAAAATCTAAGGGTTTGAAAGAGTAAAATAGAGATTTAGGCCATTCCACCTAGTGAAACTACTAATAGCTTGGTTGAATGGCATAATTAGATGTATTATTTTGTTTCATGTGGTTTCTAAGAGTAGGGAGGGTAGTTTGAAGGATTTTGTATGATGCCTTAGTTGATATTTCATTGATTTTTGGCCTAATTTAGTGGCTAGAGGGTAGGATTGGTTGGAAAATTCTTGGGAAGTATTTTGTAAAGGTTGGATGAGCATGTGCAGACATGTTGGGATTTTTTTGTATAATTTATTTGAAGAGAGGAGACTTGGAAGCCATGGATTCAATAAACCCTCTTGAAACTAGTCAAAATAAGGGTTTTGTGGTTAGATGACCTTGTGGTCATTCCTCTTCTTAAAAGTTGCTGTTTTTGGCCATTTGTAACTTGGTAAATGTCCTAAAATGGAGATTTTGGGATGGAAGAGTGTTTATTTT
>VDFB02147002.1:0-32106 GCA_007258455.2 Sequoia sempervirens
ATTATATTGATTAAATATTAATTATTTAATGATTATAATATAAAGTTATAATATTAAATTATAACTTAAGTGATTTCTCACTGAGGGGTGCACCATCATCAGAAGGGGCCCATTTGGCATTTAAATTATGATTTAAATATTTGACTGAGGACTATGGAGAAATAAAAGAATTAAAAAGTCAAATATTAATTAAAACCCTATTCTTAAGGAAATCGCACTTTTCAGCATATTAGAGGATTTGCCTTGGGTTTTGAGCCATTATGAGATTATTGAATTTGAGAAACTGATCAAATTGATCTGAGCACAGAACCTTAGGGTTTGAACTCGAATTCCTTGGGGAACGAGCCATCTCCAGTGGAAAGCAATTCAAAGGGTGTGAAATATCACTTGATCTATTGCCAATAGAGGTTTTCTCACTCAGAGGAAATCATTGATCTTCAGAGTTAATTCATTTACAGAGCTTCAGCATATTCTATCATCCAGAAAACATCTATTTACCTGGGCGTACTATTTACAGAGACTTAGACATTAATTTGAGGAGGTCGTACAAATCATAAATGCTGCTGTACCTGGCCGTACCTATACCAGGCCGTACCATCTTGTCTTGAGCCGTCTTTTGCTTGGAAGGAGAAACGCCTCTCTTCTTGGCTTCATACTTTCTCCAGTATAGGCGCATACTTCTTGGGCATCATCAGAGATCATCATTCGGAGGGAGAAGAGCATTTATTGTCCCAGCCGTACCAGACCTGTACCTTCAGCTGTGGCAGAAATACCAGGTTTTTTACAATAAAAATTGTTATTCTTTCATTGCATGCTTCCAAATCTTATTGTATTGTTTCCAGTTGAGCAAATAAAGGAAACGCCTTCATTCTATATTGTATTTCCTATGCATATTGGTTACCTAGAATTTTTATTGAATTTATTATTAATTTCTATCAAAGCCATACCATTCATTTATTGCATCAAAAACTCAAAAATTGCAAAAAAACCAAAAACCTTCAGAAAAACTCAAAACTCAGTCAGAATCAGTATCAGGGGGAAACTAGGGTTTCTACATTTTTCCCAAAAGGGTTTCCACGTAAAACGTGTGTTCTCATTGTGTACTTAATTGCTTATTTTGAAAAGTAAAGGATTAATAGATACTGATTCACGCCACCCCCTCCCCTTTCTCAGTATCATATTGTGCTCAACAAGGAGAAACACTTATCCCATCTAGTACACATGATGCCAGCTGATTACAAAATAACTTTATTTCACAAGTTACCCAATTGACCTGTTACAAAATTTGGCTATGTTTACCACAACATGGCTACTCCATAACCTCGTAAATATCATAATATCATGCCCTTTCTTGTGTAACACTCCATTCACTTTATATCAAACAGAATTGGTGGGAACCTTTTGCAAAGTAACATGATGAGAAGAAAAAACATTATAGAAGACATCAACACCTCCGGGAATCTTAAGGAAAGTTTATGGTCGGTATTCATGACCTTCACAAGAGTCGTAGCAGTCACTTATTTGCAAGCATCTCCAATACCTATAGTTCTTTTTCTTGGAGTTCATCCAACATAAGATTTATTTCTTTTGCTTCAAGTTTTCCAATACTTGACCCTTCTCATTAACCTGCTCCGTGTTGCATCAATAATCACTTTTGGACTAATCTCACATATTGTTCCTATAGCTCAAACAATTTAAGTGCTTACCCCTCAAGCATCTAAATTTTCTACTTCTAGTAATACACTGTTACTAATTGTGATGATACTGTATCGACTTTGTAATGTTTACTAGGATAATGCTCAAACTTAAGAAAAGGGAATAAATGTTGGTAGTTGAATGATTAAGTAAAAGAATTATCAATTCCCAGTAGGAATAATTGGTAGGTAGTTGGGATAGACAAGGAAGTTCTTCGGACAGCATTTCAACTATCTAATAACTCCCAAACCAGGATGAAGATATATGAGACATCTTGAAGGTGGAGGAGATCAGTCTCTATGAGTATTGTCAGTTTCAGTCCCTTCAAATAGATGATAGAACAGTAATCTTCTATTCCCTTTCTACATGTTAATGATAAACTGAGCTATACAATATGAAGAAATAGTACTACCAATTCCAGAGAATTATTGTACCACAATATCAGTGATGTTCATATTTCAAAAAGTTGTTTTATTGTAGGGCCACATCATCTATTAAATTGATGACCAAATAACTCAATGTAAATTTCAGGAGAAGATATGGAGAACTCGTCACTTTTTTTATTTTTTTCTTTGCAACTCTTCCTACGTAACTACAGGTTACAATATGTAGCCTTCATGTGAAGTCCGCAACTATAACTCAATGCCTGGGCTTATTATAATTTATAATACATGTAACATTTGAAAGTTGGATTAAAACTCTTTGAATATCTGTATCAAATTGTTAGGATAGAACCATAGATGATCAAAAAGTAAGATGTCACTTTCTTTGATCCTTTACAGACAATTTAGAGTTTACTCACTTTCCATTACTGTTATAATAAAAAAACAAAATATTTGCCTGAGTTTGCTAATCCATACCCTGTTCTAAATCCTAAAGTGGGTAAATAGATGTAGAAATACTCAATTTTTACAGTTGCCAAAAAGGATGTAGCACCATAGAGAAATAAGAAAGAAAGCAGCTCGCCATGTACAATGAGTACTTAGAATCAACACTCAGAAAGAAGAACAAAAAAATAGGTAAAATAAAGCAGAATGTGTTTTCTGTGAATTGCAAATGATGCTCTAATCCAAGCACAGATTTTTGTTCATTTATTACAGAATATTAAATAAAACATTCACCTATTATTTATGCATGCACTATAGGTTTCACAGTAAAATAAGTTTTACCTGTGCCTTTGCATCTTGCCACAGAGAAAATGGATGAGTCCCTCTTGATGCATAATTAAGGTAAATAAAGACTGGTCCAAAAACCTTCTGCCATGCTTCACCTGAACGGAATTTAGGACATAGCTCTTCACCAGCATAATGAGCACTATGAAACATCTGCAGTGTCAACCCAGAATTAAAACACAATGATAAAACAAATTATTTCTTGAATATGTTTAACAATTGCATAGCTATTTTATGTATGATATGAAAACTAAAATGCCAATATTTCACAGAACCTTGTTGCATTATCATGTGGTCTATGATGGATAATTCATGGCTGAAATCTTCAGCAATTGAAGTTAAAAATTCTTGAATGCATTTACTATGAATCATACAATTCAACAACTTAATTTTTAATTAAAGTGAGATTTGAATACAACCTAACTAGCATCTTGATCAGATGCCCCATGTTTGCAATTCATTATCAAGATGCCAACCTCTCTAGGATATCAAACTGATGATCAAATGATTTAAATAATTCATAATACATCGTTTTTTAGAAAAGGACTCAACAGACCACCTCATATCAGCATCATGAATGACATGTGATGGCAGCAGCACACAGTGGCTACTAATCTGGTGTACATGATACAACAGTATGGATTGTTGGTCATAGGGAGGCAAACTACCCGGCTTATGCCTGGTGGAAGCAAGAAACCTATCAGTGTTTTAATTTGTTCTTTCAACACACAACAGAATAGCAGCTAAGCTAGAACCATTTTTCAAATTTTAAGGGGAAGCTCCATTTCTTAGAGTGAAGGAAATGATAATTTTCCCTTACATGGAAATTAAAACAAACCTAGAACTAGCAGGGATTCTTTGAGTGTGCCATACAAACTAACTTAAAGGAAACCTATCTTTTTGTTCTTAGGCTATGACACAAAGCTATTCGGCACTTTTGCAAAAGATGAGATTTTATGGTTTTGGCCTAATACAGAAAACCTAAACAATTAGTGAATGCTCACACTTTTCAGCTAAAGAGAGCAATTTAAAGGATGAGTACAACCATAGCAGCAAAAATATAATCTTTTTTTTAAAAAATCAGGATTTAATCAGGAAAATTTTGGATTTAAACAAAAAAAAGAGAAAAACTTCTTGGTTTTTAAATTTAAAGGAATCTCAATAGCATATAGATATCTAGAAGGAAAACAAAATTGAGAGTTTAGCCTATACATTGTGGAATATAGATTTTTGTCATCTAGTGAAAGCATAGAATCCATCCAAAAGACCTAAACATCTACGGAATAGTTGCACTTTGTCACCATAGGATTAACACTAGTCAAACCTTTCTCTCCTACTCAAAATGATTAGAGAAGAAAACCAACTTGTCGATATTTCCCAAATGTTGTGCACTTCCAAGTGTGTCTTTAACTAATTGCTAAAATTTTGTTCATACCTCATCATGTTAAACTTGAATATCATTGTCATAAACAAGGGTACACAAAACCAAGGTCACAAAAAAGGGAATATGCTACTTGATATCAACTAATCTAGAATTTTGATGCTTCAAAAATTGAAGCAAGCACAATAGTCTCTGTTGGAAATATAGCCCCTTGAAAGCCAACCAAAGACTTTAATGATGAAAAGTTTGTTGATTGAAGACAAGCAATAATAAGAGTTTGATTTATTTATTTATGGCCAACCTCCATCTACTTATGGCAGCGCTAGATTTGAAAGGTAGAAATTCAAATAGAATATTAATTAAAGCAACCAACCCCTTAAGGAAGTGTTATCTTCCATGGATGGCCTATAAGTAGTATATCTTTACTTTTGTTGTAGTCGGCCGTAGTCGGCCTTGGTCGTAGTTGGCCATTTGCTAATAAAACTGGAGTTAGTGGGAATAATACATGTCATGTACTTTCAGGTAATCAAGTCCCGATTAGTGATAATTGTTGTTATGAAACGTTGTGTCGGTTGGTTGCCTAACTACCGCCGAACATTATATGTACTCAGTCTGCTATAGTCGGGGATATGTTATGGTGAATAGTGAGGGAAGATAGTACTGTTGTACATGATATCACTGTTAATGAAAGAAAAGCTTATGATGCTCAAACATGAGATAGTTTTGATCTGTTATTTTGTTCAATATTTTGCATATGATTTAGTTTGCTCAGTAGTACGTAGTACTTGAATTACATTCCGTAGGTAAAACATTTGGCGCCGTTGCCTACGCGGACTAGGGAATCACTCATGGCAGCGTAATGGGTCTTCCGACAGAAGAGCCTATGAATAGCAATGAGGAAAGGGAAGACCTATTGATTGAAGATCTTGTCAATCTATGGAAGATACCTTTACGAGATCACGTACGAAGGGAATCTCGTAGGCGGGAGATCCCTGAGGTTATCTAGGATAGGCTGGAAATGAATGATGAGGTGGATCACCTCCTGAATCATATGCCCAGATTGCTGGCCCGTCATTTCATCATCCTACAAGAACTTTGTAATGTCCCAATTTTAGCCATATGCTCTTCTGTGTCTGATAGCCTATTTCCAAAAGCCCGTAGGTTGGTCAGAGGCTGAAATTAGGGTTTCCACTTCTGAGGAGGTTTTGAGGTCTTGCATGCAAGAGTTTCTACAGCATGTCTGGTGGAGCTTTTTGGGTTTTTAGCGAGCTTCGTGATAAGGTAGCATGCATGACAAGATATTGACTTGCATTCTCGGCTGCTTTTGGAGGCTTGCATGTTGGTGTTTTGCAGTTTGGATTCTGGATTCCTTCTGGGTTTTCAGAGAGCTTCACGATGGTGTGACATGCAACTGGATCAGAGAAATTTTCCCAGACTTACTATTCTTAGTAAGTTGCGATGGCTGCTCAAAATGTGGAGAAAATGTGTTTGGAACAACTTACTATTTTTAGCAGTGTGCTATTTTTAGTAAGTACTATTCTTGGCAGTGCTATTTTTAGCAGCAATTCAGCAGTTCAGTGCAATGGCTATTTCTGGCAGATCAACTTGTGCAGTTTGGTCTCCAACAATCTTGGAGCCTAATTTGGCAGGTTTGGTGACTTAAGAGATTTCATAATTTGATGAAAATATTTCCTATGTTAAAAGGACGACTTTACAAGAGAAAATAATTAATTTGCAAATAATAAGAGGAATATGTGCTAAGGCAAAAGGGGACGCCTAGCATAGGGGTCATTTGAGTTTTATTAAATATTTCACTTAAATCTTTTAGTGAAATATTTGCAAGTTATAAAATATTTCTCTTAAGTCTACCTTGGACGCCTTTTGGTGGTATATTTGCATTTTATTAAATTATATTTCCTCATATGGGTTGGACGCCATGTCTTGAAGGCTTGTGTAAATTAAATGAAATGCAAATGCTAGAGAATGTGAGTTTCATTTGGGGCGTCCCTTTTGGAGGGAAAAGTAATTTGAATTTATGGGTAAGAGTGCTATATATATAGGGTCTTGCTCTCTCATAATCATCTATTGTTGCTTATCATATTGTTATGTTGCTGAAATGCTTTCAGAGTTTGCTTGGAGGAATGCATACCTCCTAGTTCTTTCTCTTGGTTTTGTGCTTGAAAGATAGCACCTAGCTAAGATTTCAGAGATTGCTTCTCATCCAGATTAGGAGATAGACCATCAAGGTTGAAGATTTTAGAGATTTGTCAGTTTTGCATTTGCTGGTTAGGGTTTTGCTGAAGTAGAAATCTGCTCATAAGTTATTGCACGATTTTTTGGTGGTTCTGGGTATTGGCCCTATGCTTTAGTCTACCTTGAGCGCCCCTCACAAATTTTCAAATTGTTTGGAGGTGTCTTGGATTTTATCTTGTTGGTAGAACATTTCTGGAGGTCGTACATTCTTTGAGGTTGCATTGGGAAGCGTGCATAAACAAATCACTGCTGTTTGAAGGAGTTTATTGGCTTGGTCATGGTCGCTCAACTCCTAGCTCTCATTTGCATTCAGTTCCACATCATTTGGAGGTGTTTTGACGAAGTTATGAGCATTTTGGTGATTCTAGGGCTTGCTGGTATGAATTTTCTGATTGCTGCAATTTTATATCAGACCTGATATTTTAGTCCCTTTTGCTATATTTCATATGCTGGATAGCTTTTACTTGTTTGGAGTTCATTTCCTAACATTCTAGAGATCATTGGTTATCTATATCTCATTGTATTTGCAGATTGTTCATCTTATTGTAACGCTGAATCAGTAGTACTGATCAGCTCTTTTACTTTCTGCACTTTACAGTTTGTATTCCCACTTTAGTGGAAGAGGATGGCTATTTTGCCTAGTTTACTCTCAATTTAATCACTTTCATTCCCGCCATTGGTGGAAGAGATTGGCCTCGCTGTCTATGCATTGTACTGGGGTCGGCTTGCAGCCCTTCTTACTTCATTATTCATACTACTGATCGGCTATGCCGTCACACTACTCCCGCTGAAATACGCGGTCGAGTTGCATACTCTCACTTTCAACATTGTACTTCATTTGAGCACTAATGATCCCCTTCGCCATATGTTAGTACCTCACCCACTTCAGGTCTTGAGTGCACATTCTTGGTGTTGGGTTACTTTCCAACATTGTAATCTTTCAGTTGCTACTAACGATCCTCGGTGCCATATGCTCACACCTTGCCCAACATTGGGATCCTAGTGTACATTCTTGGCGTAGAGTTACTTTCCAACAGTTGGTTTGGATTGAGCTAACCTTAATGGGTGCTAGTTGTATTGGGTTGTTCATTGAAAAAATTGGAAAAAATCGGTTGGCTCATTACAACCTTCGAGAAGAAGAGGATCGAGAACGTCAAAGGCAGCAAATACTACAGCGCTACGAAGAGAGAACCAAACGAGAAGAAGAAGAACGAGACACTAGCCGAAGACGTACATCCGGTAGTCAGCAATGATCGCCTAAACAAATTTTAAATGCCCATACGGCCGAACAAAGAAAAGAATCGAGTACCTGACGGGCACAAGACTCAGGAGGAGAAGGTTTGGTGATCACTCAGGCTGCAAGAACAAGAAAACCGCCAAAGAAGACTAAAGCAAGCCAGTAAGGAATTGGATAAAGATCTAATTGAAATAAATCAGAGTATTAGATGAACACATAAGAATCTAATAAGAATAGACACATCCATTGGAAGAGCACACCAAAGTTTGGCAGAAGGAAGGGACGATGGACCCTTCGGCACCCCGTACGTAGGAAGGTATGATCCTTATGAGAACGAAGATGAATTAAGTAGTAGCATCAGACGTTTTCGGGAGTTGTCCTTATCAGACGACGACGAACGGCTGACGAGTGGAAGATTTGAGCCTAGTACCCCAAGGCGAAGAGAGTACCGAAGGGAACCCCAGGAAACTCACGGTGTCGAGGACGCTAACGGAAGACGTGGGACTGACTCGTACGTGGCCAAGAGTGCAAGTGACACACCGGAACGTAGCGGGGAAACCAGTCTAATCAGGTCCAACACACAAGGAGGACAATGGGGAAAGATGGCTACTCTGGAGCAGCGAAGCTACCGGTTTTGGGAAATGGGTTAGAAGATGGGAAATGGGTTAGAAGATCCAGTACAGCACTGTAAGACATGTGAAACTATCTGGATAGCCAACAGACAAATGATCCGGTCCAGTGGCTGAAAGCATTCCCAGCAACACTCAGAGATAGTGCTATTGATTGGTACTCGAATTAGGTCAAGCACAGAAAGCTACATGGAGGTTATTGAAGCAAGCTTTCTAGGAGGAGTTCAAGCTCCTATGAGATGATAGCGAGATTGTCACGGAGATATACAATACCAGTGTACCCCGAGGACGTGTCCCCCCTAAATCCCGAGCGTTCCCGAAACGGGGACATCCCCGAGACTTGGGGACGGCATTCCCAAGTTTCTAGCGGCACCACCAGTTTTGGTGGCTCACCGCCGGGGACGCGGGACGTCCCGGCGTCCCCAGGACACTGAGGGGGACGCAGCGTCCCGGGGACTCCCAAGCGTCCCCCACGGCGGCAACTTAAATCGCATGGTTTAAAAAAAAAAATTAACACATTTTTTAATTATTTGACATTTTGATTTGTACTTGTTTTGATATCATGCTACTCATTGTAATCATCTTTATGATAAGATATTTTTGATATCATATAATAGAAATCTTCCATTTGCCGATTTGACAATTGTAGTATTGAGTATTCTATTCTAATTTCTCATTAGTAATTCGATATTGAAAACTTCAATGTTCAATGTTCAAGTATTTACTACTTAGTATTTCAATTTGGCATTTGCAATTTTGCTATTTTACTTCTTAATAGTCTTATACATCTTTTCATAACTAGTATTTTACGTACCATATGTATAGTATATAGTATATAAACCCCTCGCCGTCCCCCTGCCGTCCCCAAATTGAGGCCCTTTGTCCCCCCGTCCCAGAAACTTGTCCCCCCATTCTGGCATCCCCCCGTCCCTGACGGTGGTGTAACATAGTACAATACTAAACAAGGATAGCACGAGAGCGTGCGGACCTACAATCGGAAATTAAAGGAGTTAATCGGGAAGCTTGTGTAGAAACCCCTATTTCCCTGTTTCTGAATCTGTCTGTTTTTTTGATTGTTTTGTGTATTTTTGGTGTTTTTGCAGGACAAATGAAATTTGCAATTTTGAAAGAGATTGCTGAATAAATTTAAATAGAATAATACAACTCTGAAAATGATAGAATCTACTGAATCTCCTGATGCCAGATTATTTATTAATCTTCTAGAACGATTACAAATAAGATCTGATGACATGCAACTTAAAAAGCAACAATATTATAGATGTAAAAACCTGGTATTTGTAGCAGATGGTAAAACCCTCGAAGATGCAATCTCTGAATAAGTTATGTGATAACCTCTGAATGAAGCTACCTCTCTGATAAGCAATAAATCAGCTGATATTTCACAGCCTCTAAACTGCAACACTAAAGATGGCTCGTTCTCCAATGCCTGTAGACAACTGAAACCCTCGGCTTCGTTCTCTGGAAGAAGACTTGATCAAAAATCAATTTCATAACATAATGAGCTCAAATCCCAATGAAACCCTTATATCTCCTCAAGAGTTCGAATTTTCTCAATTAGGTTTTATTTAAATAAATTCGAACTTTTCTCTTTTAATTTTTCAATAGTTTTCGAAAGCACTTTTAATTATAAAATATAATTAAAAGTGGCCCCTTCAATGATGGGCGACCCCTTTAGCAAAAATCACTTAAGTTATAATAAAATATTATAACTTTATATTATAATGCTCCAGTAATTAATATTTAATTAAATCAATTAAATATTAATATCTCCTTCAATATTAACCCGATGCTCAAGCCGTCTGAAGCTGACGAACAATGAAGTGATTCTGAACATAATCCATCCATACTGCTAAAAATAGCAGGGGTCCCACGCTGACTGCCAATAACTGCTAAAAATAGCAATCCGAGCAAATAGTGTCCGAACGAGCCCAAACGAAAGCCAACTGATAACAATCTGATAACTGAAGCCAAGCCAAGCTCCATCAAGACCCTCTATCCATCCTATCAGCCTACGAGGGTCACATAATAGGCTAAATCCACCGAACTCTGATGCTCACAAAAATGGGGACATTACAGCTTGAGGCACAGCCAGCGAATGGCCTAAAGAAGAGA
Source organism: Sequoia sempervirens (assembly GCA_007258455.2). Classification (NCBI taxonomy): domain Eukaryota; kingdom Viridiplantae; phylum Streptophyta; class Pinopsida; order Cupressales; family Cupressaceae; genus Sequoia; species Sequoia sempervirens. The sequence goes on from VDFB02147002.1 coordinate 10,501, forward strand.
TGGTTTATTGAAGGATTGATTCCCTCGCTTCGAAGAAAAATGAAAGTAGTACCGCCATCCTTGTACACTAAAGCATATAACCGAGCAATGGACATTGAAAGCGAGAACAAGTCATCCTCGAAGGGGAAGAAGAAAGATGACGAAGAGAGTGTGGAGGAAAGTGAAGATGAATCAACAATTGTACAAGCTCTTTGTCATGACATGCTACGGATAATGAAAGAGCTGAAGGCTGACAAAGAAGGGTCCAAGGAAGCGAATGAATTATGGTGTACCGAATGCAAGATGGAAGGTCATACAAAGGCGAACTGCCCGAAAAACCTGTTCTGTTGCATTTGCCAGGTTATGGGACACTCCGTCAAGGAGTGCCCATACAACTTAAAAACGCAGAGTTGGCAAGTGTTCTTCACACAAGGGGAACAGTCAACCTCAGAATAACAACACATCCCCGGGTGGCTACCGCAACAATCGGAGAAATAATACGCCAAGAAGTAAAATCTAGTATGACAGCAAAGGTAGACCCATGATCCAGTGCCAGAAATGTAATGAATGGGGTTACTTTGCGAGGGATTGTCAGAATGGTCAAGGCACTGGGGGAAAACTATGTAAATGGTGTGGTCCTAGTGATCACGAAGACACTAACTGCCCCAAATAGAAAGGCATCAATATGTTGGAAGTGGCCGATGAAGAAATCCTAGCAATAACAAGGGCACAAGCGAAGAAGACTACTTATCCAGACCCTCGTACGAAGAAGGAAAGACTCCGAGAAGCCAGGGCAGAAATAGAAGAAGCTATGCGAAATGAACAAGGAACTTCCAAAATGGCCAGTACGTCGTTGCAGTCGCAGTCGGAGAAGAACATAGTATGGCAGGTGCTTCATGTAACCGTACCAATCAAGGTAACTGACCTTCTGCAAACAATGCCCCAATTGAGAGTAGCATTTACAAATGTTATTGAAAATAATCTTCAAAAGGGTCCAACGGAACAAATGATAGAACCAGTAGCAGAGACCACCGATCCAATGCTACTCGCAGTAAGTATTGGGAGGAAACCAACCGTCGTACAGATGGAAATTCTGGGAATGAAACTCTCTAACACCATCATCAACGAGGGTTCTGGATTCAACGTACTACCGGAGGAGACATGGAAACGCTTGGGTAAGCCAACTCTCTGGCCCCCGACATTCCACCTGGTAGGTGCAGATCAACACGGCATCAAACCTCTCGGTACCTTGATGGCACAGAAAGTGGTAATTGGCATGCAAGAGTTCTTATTAAATTTTGTCGTCATCCCATTAGAGAAAAGGGCGTACGATGCAGTATTGGGACGGGAATGGCTAATTGCTGCAAAGGAAAACCATAACTGGAAAAGGAATACACTGTCAATCGAGAGCCATGGGCGGAAGTATACCATTGATCTAAAGAACCAGGCGATTACTGAAGAACTGGCATCGTCAGGATCAGAATCAGAGGGAGGATCAAATGTTGATGAAGAGAGAAAGATGATGGATCCGAACGAGGAAGGTATACTAGAGATCGGCAGTTGCTCCAAGGATGAAACAAGTTCGCTAAACGGGTTGTTCCACTCGCAAATGGAGGACTACAAGGTCTTTCACCCCGATTGCAATATGCTACAAATCAGAGAAGGGGGAGAGGAAGGAGACAATGCCTCGACCAGTCAAACATTTCTACCTGAGTACGGTGAATATAAGGAAGGGATGGCTGAATTGGATGAAACGCCAGCACATGGATTCGAACGAGACAAACTCACTAAGTACGAGGAACCGACACTAAAGAAGGTCAACCTCGGTGAGTCCAAAAAGCCCAAAGAGATTCTCGTTGGTGATGATTGGGACCCTGTACTAAAGGCGGCTACATTCAAGATCTTCATGGAATACAAAGATTCCTTTGCATGGACGTACAAGGATCTCAAAGGCATACCACCATAGCTATGCGTCCATAGGATCCCTCTCGTACCAGGAGCCCAACCCGTACGGAAGAGGCCCTATAGGATGAATAAAAACTATGCCGCCAAGGTACAAGAGGAAATTGAAAAGATGTTGGAAGTGGGCATCATCTTCAAGGTAGAAGTTAGTGAATGGGTATCACAAATCGTCATATCCCTGAAGAAAGAAACGGAGCAGATCCGAATATGTGTGGACTTCCGGAGTTTGAACGCAATGACCATCAAGGACCCGTTTCCTATCCCCTTCACCGACACAATTCTCGAAGAGGTTGTCGAGCATGAGATGTACTCGTTCCTAGATGGGTTCTCGGGGTACAATCAGATTAGTATCGCGAAGGAAGATAAACTGAAGACAACTTTCGTAGTGGACAGAGTGTACGCGTACAACCGGATGTCGTTCGGGTTGTGTAATGCACCAGCCACTTTCCAGAGAATAATATTGCATATTTTTGACATGTCGGTAGGCAACTTCAAAACCTTCCTCGATGACTAGTCCATTTATAGTGATGCAGAGAAGCATTCGAAGGCCCTCAAAGAGTGCATGGAGAGGTGTCGAGCGGCTCGTCTGGTATTGAATCCTAAGAAATGCAGGTTTATGGTGCCACAAGGGAAATTGTTGGAGCATATTGTATGCAAGGCTAGACTAAAGACAAACCCAGATAAGGTAAGAGTGATCGTACAAATGGAGGCTCTAGAGAACATCACGGGGGTGAAGTCCTTCCTCGAGCATGTGGGGTACTACTGGCGGTTTATCAAGAATTTTGCACAAGTATCTTACCCTTTGGACCTACTGACCAGGAAGGGACAACCCTTCATATGGGCTGAAGAACAGGAAAAAGCATTCAACGAATTGAAGGACCGGTTGATCAGCTCACCCATATTGGCATATCCGGACTGGAACAAGGAGTTCCATGTACATGTGGATGCCTCAAACTTCGCCATTGGGGCGACATTGGCACAAGTGGGAGCACACGGGTTGGACCATACAGTATTCTTTGCAAGTCGGTTACTTTCAAGGGTAGAGAGGAATTACAGTATGACCAAGCACGAAGCACTAGGAATGGTCTACTCCATACAGAAATTCAGACACTACCTCCTAGCCACGCCATTCACCTTTTATGTGGATCACCAAGCCTTAATGTATTTAGTGAACAAGTCGATCATTCAAGGACGAGTGAGTAGGTGGCTATTATTGCTCCAAGAGTTTACATTTACTATCATCGTACGGCTAGGGAAAAGCCATGTGATTGCTGACCAGCTATCAAGAATCCGATCAGGCGAACCTATCGAGGGAGGGGTGAATGAAGACTTTTCGAATGCACACCTATTCCAGATGCAGTGTTGCCATCATGGTATGAAAAGATTGGAGAATATTTGTCCACATCCACATTTCCGAAAGAAATGCCACCAGCCAAAAGGAGGAAGCTCGTCTTGAAGAGTAAGACGTTTCAGCTGATTAATGGCTTGCTCTACAAGATGGGGCCCGATCAAATCCTCTGGAGATGTGTCATCAAATAAGAGATACCAGGCGTACTAAAGGAGGCACACAAGGATCGAGCTAGCGGTCATATGGGCCCAGATGCTACAGCAAGAAAAATTCTCTTAGCAGGCCTATGGTGGCCGACAATGCACACAGATGCTAGGGAGTGGGTGTTAGGTTGTGACACCTGCTAGAGGGTCAGGAAACCATTGAAGCGGGACTTCATGCCACTGCATCCTTCTCAACCACAAGAGTTGTTCAAACAATGGGGATTGGATTTCATTGGACCATGAAAGGTAAGTCAGTTACATCGGTGCCGATACATTGTGGTTGCTATTGAATATCTGACGAAGTGGGTTGAAGCTAGAGCATTGCCGGAAAACACAGAACAAAGTACAGCAAGGTTTATCTATGAGCAGATAGTGACACGGTACGGCATCCCCATTCAGATTACGAGTGATCGTGGGGGGCATTTTGTCAACCATGTCATCAGGCTGATGACGACGGAGTTTCGGATCTTTCACAGCCTATCAAGCCCGTACTACCCACGAGCTAACGGCCAAGTAGAGTCTACAAATAAAGTGTTTGTATCAATTATTCACAAATCATGTGGCATAGAAGAAGCTGACTGGGAAGAGAGACTACCAGCCGTCCTGTGGGCATACCGTACAACGTACAAGGTAACGACAGGCCACACCCCCTTTCAATTAATGTACGGTCAGGAAGCAGTAATTCCGATGGAGTACATGGTACCCAGCTTAAGGATAGCCATGGAGAACCGGCTGGTGATACTGAAAGTTTAAAGGAATGACTATACCAACTTAATAAACTGGATGAGCGAAGGATAATGGCACAATGGGCGACAAAGAACATGCAACGGTGAAGGAAATATTGGCACGACAAGCATCTCTGGCGAATGAATTTCCGGTCGGGACAGTTAGTTTTGAAATATAACGGCCGCAACGAAATCAAGCCAGGGAAGTTCAAAGTTCGTTGGTTAGAACCATTCCGAGTTTGGGAAGTCTATGACAATGGCTCTATAAAGCTTGAGAATTTAGATGGGTCACTACTACCATAAGCAATCAACGACTCTAAGTTGAAGCAGTATCAGGAAAGAAAGGAGAACACCATAGCCATCAATATGTTGGGCTACGCCACAAGGGACGATTGACCTGTGCAAAACAAGGCCCGAAGAAAACAAGACTAGGGTTTGGGAGGCCTGGGATATGCCGCAGATGGAGTCTGGGCAGAATTAGGCCAAGACCAGATGATTGAAGAGAGATTGGCGGAAAAGAGAGTAGAAGGAATTGCAGTGCCTCAGATACACAAGCACCTGACCAACACCGTGTTTGAGACTCCTACCCTCTAGTGGCGAACGGGTGGCCACTGGCACTATGTGGCTCCTTATGAAGGCATAAAACGAGGATACATAGCCAAGGAACTGGACAAAGAGGCTCAAGAGGAAAAGGGAAAACAAGCATACCAAGAACAAAATGACTACCAAACTAACGACGAGGTTGAATGGAATGATGAACAATGGGAGGCCTACTTTGAGAAGAAGGCTCCCTGCTTGAAGACGGTACTAAGGACAGAAGACATGTTCGTGTCAACCGTGGATGGATATACAGATCTACTTACACAAATGCGAAGAGAGAGAAGGAAAGTGCCAAAGGTTAGGAGGATAGTAACTAAGGAGGGGCTCTGGAAGATAATACCTAACTTAGCCGGGCCACCACTGGTACGAGGAGACGACGTCAGGTGGTATCAATAGTACGGAGGAAGGTACATCGATGGTAGTTTTAAAGGTATTGGCCCTGCCCCCCTACTTGACAAATGGTCTGATATAGAATACATAGGAACTTGCTATGAAGAGGAGTGTTATAAGAGGCCTCCACATACGTGTAAGCGGTATTACACATTTGAATTAAAAGGTCGGGAACATGGCGTAGTAAGAGGGATGAAAAGAAAAGAGGAAAATGAAGAGAGAGGAGATGAGAGAAAATAAGCAACATTTAAAAAAATTAAAAATGGCGGAGAAAGGAGCTACAAGACATCAAAAACTTAAGAATGAAAGAACGAATGATAAAAACCAAGGAAAATGGAAGAGAGAGGAGAGAGAAAATAAAAATAAAGGAAATGTGGAGGAGAAATTAAAAGAAATTAAGTAGAGGAAAAATACGGGAGAAGAAAAATAAAAGAATTGGAAAAAAATTAAAAAGTGAATTGGTAGAATTTATGAGGGAGAAAACAATGGAAAAATTAGAAGCGACCAAAAGAAGAAATATTAAAATAAAGAGAATTAAAATAAAAATCGGGCAAAAGGCAACCGAGCTAGATAAAGGGAACTTCAGTGCATGGCCTTTTACAAGCAAGTTAACATGTGCAGAGGTCAGAATAAGGGAAATCCATAGAAGCAAATTGTATGAACTGATCAAACTGTACGTCACCAACATCAGAGAGAAGGTCGTACGGCAGTTTGAAGGCTTAAGTTGGCAAGTCTTGGCCGACAAGGAGGATGTAAGACAGGCACAGAGCATAGAGGAAGAACACGGGAGAAAAGACAATGTTGTACGACAGAGCACATGTGACCATCAAGTCGTGCAGCGCCTAGAAGTTATTGAGATCGTACGGCATCTTCAAATCGTACAGGGTTTTGATCAAATCTTCCAGATCGTACAGCATCCACAAGCTACACAAGTCGTACGGAGATTACAAGTTGCCCAGGTCGTACGGCATACTCAAAGCATCGTACGGAGTCTACAAGTTATTCCAGTCGTACGGCACCTACAAGAGAAACTCAACACTTCCACCGTACGGCATCAGTTGGCCATTGCCAGTCACTGAGTACAGCCACAAGCATTGATGGGCGTACGGCATCAAGCATTGCCTAGACCAGTCGTACGAAACTCCAACACAGAGGTCATACGGGATTTGATTATGGCGAGTGATACTAAACAGCACCTGCCGATTCTTCCAGTCGTCTGGCAATCTCCAGCTCCTTATTGCGCACAGCATCAAGTGAGTTTTTAGATCACCCTACACACAGTATCAAGAGGCAACATACAACTGGGAGAGGGTTTGAGCATTGTACGCCAGTTACTGGAATTCGGCAATTATAGCAACTACCAGGCAGAAAGGAATAAATTTGAATTGAATCGCCAAACCGACAATACAATGGACAAGGGGAAGAAAATTGTACAGCATAAGGTAACCTCGACAGGAAAGAAGAAGAGAATGGATACAGATGCGGAAGCCATGTCATGGGAGAATTTAACTGGCAATGAGTGCAAGCAGTGGTGGCGAAGCACAGTCGATGACCACACTCTGAAAATTGCACTATGACATGCTCGGGTGGATAAAGTCGTGCTCGTGCCATTCTTTAATTCTCGAGAGTTTGAGCCTTGGCTGAAGGCCATGCTGGATAATGATTGCAGGCACACGCACAAGTCAGTGATAGATTACAAAGGCTGTCCGATTACAGTTTCATTCTGGCCGCAAGATTTCGAAAGAGTTTTTGGCATTCCAACCGCAGGGGTAGGAGTCAATAAGCCGAAGAAAATGACTCAGCAACACAAAGAGGTCTTAATCAAGCAAGTGTGTCGAAATGACTTAACACCGGAGGAGAAAGACACTATATGGAATGTAGGCAACAGAGGCCTCCGGAAACATTACCTGGCGACTGCCGAATGGAAGTGCTTGCTAGATTTAATAAAGTGTCGGCTCACAGGTGCCAGCCGAGCGTCCGACATTGCCATCTAGATGGTCGTTTACATGGTGGGATTGAGCATTGGCCAAGTGTACAATTGGGCACGATTACTTTCAGAACGGATGCGAGAATTCTTATCCCTGGAGCACTGTTGTACCCCAAATAAATTTTTTCGCATTCTGTGTAAATTGAGCTAAATCTTGTTAAAATGCCATGAAAGGTCTGTTTTAGGTCAAACCAATCATAGAATCTTGGTGGGTTTCTGTCAAGGAACACATGTACAAAATTCTGAAAAATTGAAAATTAGGGTTTTTTCCCCTATTTTCAGGGAAATCCCCCGAAAATAGGACCTTCCCAGAAATGATCGAAAATGATTTTGATAGGCTTAAAGGGCTTCACGATCACATTGGTCAAGTCAGAATCATCAAAAGACACGTTTTACTCTGGTGGGTCTATTTCTCTTTTTCAGGAACGAAGTTAGGAGCTCCACAGCCATTAATGGCAGATTGGCCAGTACCAGGCGCTGAAAGCTAAGCTTCAAAAGCTTCAACGATACAACCATGGCGGAAAAGGTCAAAAAAGATGCTGTTTGACGAAGGAGATTCCTGAAAACGAAAAAGGTCAAAATTTGACTAACTCTGGAGATGTTACGAAGGGGAGATTGCTCACATGTTGAAAAGGCGCCTTCTTCAAGCAGGGGCGCCCATGGTCTTTGAAGGTCAAACAAAGTCAGTAAGATCATCCGAAGCAGTCATTCTCAACGTTTGGTTGCTGGCTCAACAGTGAAACAAACATCCAGATCATCCGATGAATAGATCACTAGCAACTGCTGACGAAGCAAAAAGAGGCAGTTGAGGAATTGACAGGAAACCACAGTTAACGACAAAGTTGCAAGAAAAAGAGCCTTTTCAAAGCAAAGGCGCCCTTTCTTTTGGACTTCCAGATGCTGACCAATGACAAAAAGCTTCCTTTGATGACCTTCTCAGCTCAAAAAGATCTTGGAAACGCAACTGCAAGCATCAATGTCTGACAGAGCAGTCAACGGATAATCTGGATCAAAGTAGGCAACTTGTCAGACGAAAATAATCAAGCTAAAAGGCAAAAGCGCCCTTTTCAAGGAGGGGCGCCCTTGGATAAAGGAACCCTAATTTGAGATCCAGATTTCCCGAAGACAGTCATTCTTAGCAGAACAGAGCTGGGTACCTGATGAAACGTCATGTGAAAACATCTGACTCTCCGATCAACGAGAAATCCAGTTCAAGGCACGAGAGGTCATTTCAAATAAGCTGAAGAACGAAGACTGAAAAATCACTAAGGCATTGGCAAAAGCGCCCTTTCTTGGGAAAGGCGCCCAGTCTTTTGGAGCCCTTAACTCAGCTTTTTATCATTCAGTCTCCCAGGCACTTCTTTCCAGTATGGATTCTGCTCCGCAGTGAATGTGTCCGTGACGTCTCAAGATCAACAGACAACGCCAGATTCAGGATCAAACAGGGGGTTTTCAGGAGAGAAAATACCAAAAAACTTGCAAAATATGAAAAGGGACGCCTAAAAAAGGTCAAAGGTCATTTGTTGACTAAAGTCAAAAGCTTTTTGAGTTAAAGTTGGCTAAAACGCTCCACGATTGGTGGAAATCACCTTTTTAACTTCAGATCAAACTCAAATCACCTTTTGAGCTTGTGTTAGGTCCCCAAATTTGTGGATCTGAAGCCCAAACATATATATTCAAGGAGATGGCGTCCATTTCATTATTTCATTGCAGGTTGAAAGACAAAAAACAGCCACAAAGCTCTCAAAGGATGCCATTGAAGATCTGAAAGAGGTTTTCGTCCGTTCTTCATTTTTATTGCAGATCTGAAGCAGGAAAGGGTTGCTATTTTTGAGGATTGGACCAGAGACAGATTTTTTCAAGAAGATCAGATAAAACTTCCAATCCATCTTCTGTCTTTTTCCTCTCTTCTTGTCTTAGGTTTTCTTGCATCTGACAGAAAAAGCAACAGGCTACATCAGATCAGATCAACTGGGTAGATTCAGCATCATTTTCCAGAGAAACCCATCTCAACAAATTTTCCAAAATCAGCAAACTTACTGCCCCTATTTTTGGGGGTTTTTAGAAAAAGTTTGAATCAAATTCGAGGCTGAGTTTGTTCAGCATTGAAGCACGAACAAAACCCATGTGCCAGATTTTTTCCGGAAAAATACTTCTCGTGGCGCTATTTTTAAGGGTTTAGAAAATCATCTGAACTAGGTCAAGCTTACAGTCAATCTTCAAGTTTTTCAGGATGCAGTACTCCCAGGTGCAATACGAGACCAAGACGGTCTTACTCCATGATTACCTGAAAACAGTTGACACAAATCTACACCAAGTAAATCCAGTGGTCGATTTGGAGCAGTTAGAAGGCATGAATCAAATAACATTGCAGAATATCGAAGAATCCGGATTGCTGCAAGCCGCATCAATTCCCATCACACTACAAAGCGTAGAGCTCGTAATCGCTTGTATCAAGCATTACAACCCTACCACCAGAGAAATCAGAGCAGCAGATGGAAGAATTGTTTGCAGTTTAAAGCCTCAGGATATCGAAAGATGTTTTGATATTCCCTCACATCCTAACAGCAAAGTCATATCATTGACGGAATGTGAGAAAGCTTTTGAGACGGCTAAGGACAAATGTCAAAGGATAATGGCCGAAAAATGGCTGAAAGTGACAAAGGCAAGCTTGCCTAAGTTGTTGGGGCGAGGAGAATGTAAAGACGAGTACGCAGTGTTAATCACTCTACTCAATAGAGTCATTGGAGAAGAAGATGGTCGTCAGTTCCAGCCATGGATGTACTATGTCATCGCTAAAATCATTGGCAGGAGGGAATACTATGACTGGGCCACTTTGATCGGTGACACACTCCACCGACAAATCACTGGGTATCTGGAAGCTCATAGGTTCCACATGTGCTCCTACCTGGTATACTTGATAGCCTTCCAAGGCGATTTCAAGTTATTGAACAATGTGGGAACCTTAGGTGTGCAGAAGGTTCACGAGTTTTTCACACGCCTTGAGTTTACTCAAGCGGAAAGACACTTCAAGAAGACAAGTGATCACTTCACCATGCACATAGTTCGTGAGCTTAACCATGAGATGCACGTGCGTATTTCACAGACAGCCAGAGAGGCAATGGCGGATTGGGCAGATTGGTTCATCCAATTTCCTACATTCTCCTACATACGCGTGTATGGCTACATTGGCCACCCCGCCATGCTACCAAGACACCCTTCGGATAGGGTAGTTTTCATGGAGTTCCTGAGACAGTTGTCTGAGGTTCATGTCCACTTGCGCTTGAAGAGGAAGACAGCTGTTAACTTTCCCGTTGAAATGGGACTATATAGATGTGAATCCGCGGCAGATGCAAAGATGATGGGTCAAGAAACAAGGAGGTTTAACCTCAAATATCTCATTGATAGAAGATCCTATGATCCCAGAGGACTCTATGCAGCACACCTCGAGCAACACTCGTCACATAAGTCTTCTATGGAAGATTATTGGGTGAATTGTAAAGACGAGTATGAAGTGCGAAGAAGGAACTACAGCAGATTCAGACTCCCACAGATTGCTGATTTCATGTCAGCAGACATTGAGGGCCTGTCAGATGATGAAGGGGAAGTCATTCTCCCCACATTCTTCGCAGATTCAGTTGACTCCCAACCGCTCCCGAGAGTGGATTGGTATGCCAAAGAGGATACATCTATAGAAGAAAGAACGAGTAGAGTGGTTAGAAATAGCCAACTCTATCTCGACAGCAAGAAATCAAGGAAGGTGATACCTCACAGAACAGAGCCGCCACAGGTTCAGTCTACACCACCTTCCACTTCAAGAAGGAAACCTAGACAAAAGCAATGGTGCAATCCTCCCCAAGGGATGAGGATGTCAAAACCTAGAACACAGAGGACACCAGTGGAGAAAGCCACACATAGTCCTGAAATAATCACGGGTATTGCTGCCCCAGAACAAAGAGTAGAGACTGCTACCCCTGATTCAGCAGAAGTTATCACGGAGGAACCAACAGCATTAGTTGTTGAAGAACCAGTGGCTGAACCAATGGCGGAAGCAACAACAGTAGAAGCAGCAGCAGAAACGGTGCCTGTTATGGAAACAGAGCCGCCCATATCACCAGTATCACAGCGAACACAGGTCCTCATCGACTTGGATTCGCCACCGAGAGACATTGCTCCAGCACAGTCTCACACATCTAGCGTTCAAGGGCCTCACGTCCCTCCTAGTGAAGTTCGCCGAGATTCTATTTGGCTCGAAGGTTTCCTAGGAAGGAAGAGGGAAAAACCCTCATATGAGCTTGACTTTACCGAATTCGACCACGTCCCACAAGACACGTCGGCGAAGAAGTTAAAAAAGCAAGTTCACATAGAAAGGAATGCAGATTGCAAGATCATCATAGAGACTGCCGCTCCACCAGTAGAGAAAAGCATACACGAGGTTCAAGTAGAGGACTACACTTTGTCTCAACTTAACCTCGGGAAGACTACACGACAGGTGGAGGCGGACCTTCTCGGAATAGCTTCGGTGAGCGCACAAGAAAGGATGGCCAAGGATGGTAAAGAAAAGGCAGCCTTAAAGGCTGAAAATCAGAAACTGAGGTCTTACATCACCAGCTTGATACATGGCACACCCAACGTCTCAGCCCTACCGGCAGGACTACTAGATCTCCCCGCCGAACAAAATCATCGGCAATTGTTAACATTCGGCAAACACTTGAGAAATCAGGTGGAAGAGTTTGTTCTCAAGGGTAGATGCGTACTGGCGAACCTATACCGGTTACGGGATAGAGCACATGAACTTCGTGTGGAGATCCAGCAGTCGGAACAAAGGATTGCAGAAAAGAGGCTTGAAGACTAAAGTACAATTGCAGATTTGCAATTAGCATATCAATCAGTATACTCTGAGGAAAACAAGCAACATCTTTTTGCTTGGAAGGAACAATTGGCGTACAAGGTGAAAGCCTACGACGCTCATTCAGTAGAGTTGATTGATTACAGAAGGGTGGTTGCCACTATTATCAACTTTGCAAGAATGTTGGTAATATCTTTCCCTTGCATGGAATATCAGCGTGAGGGAGGAGAATACGTCGTTCAGGGATGTCATCCGCAATACCTTTCTTGACGATCCAGAGGGTTGTAAGCTGGCTAAGGTAGCAGCTTTATCGACCAAGTTAGAAGAGGCAGCATCTCAATGCATTGACTTCGGAAATCAGCTCACAACGGGTGAGGTCATGCTCCGTCGCCACGTCATCATCCTACGGAGCATTAACTCCCCAGAAGCTGATGAGGTCAATCAATGGATTGAGACACTGTTGATTAATGGCGAGCTATAAATGCACCAGAGAAGGACGCCATACACACTCCAAGTGGCATTCATGAGACTTGAGTTGACTTGATGCTTCTTTCCAAGTCAACTCGAGATGCTATTAAATGTAGTTGGAGTTAACTTGATGCTTCTTTCCAAGTTTAACTCCACTTTCCTTAAATCATGCATTGTCAGATCCCACTAATTAAGGATGTCTAATTGACTTCCATGATTTGTGGATCTTAGATCTCCACTAAATGTGGATGTCTATTTTGGAGGGAGACTTTACATTTAAGTTCACCTTTAGTTTGCTTTCAGTCAACTGAAGTAGTTTCCAGTTGACTCTTTGTTGACTTTTAGTTAACTGAAGTAGCTTTCCAGTTAACTGCTTGTTCCCCCTATTTAGGAATAAATCTTGCTAATTGATTGGCAAGAACTCATTGTTAACTCAAGGAGATTTTGGGGTTGCCCACTCCTTTGAGTTCTATAAATAAGAGCCTTGGGCTCAATATTTGTTTAACCTTTACTTGCTATGCAAAATTGCTGCGCCATTGTTGCCAACACTTTGAAAGCAAATATTTGTTCACTCTTGGATGAGAGTTCGTTGGTTGATTGTAATTGTGCATGATTTCGTGCCTTTGCTCTCCCAACTTTTGTAGTTCGTTGATAAAGCATTGAAGAAGAATATCAGAAGGCGCTTGCATTTTGATCATCTTATTTGAGTTATGTCTACGTCCTGTGTTTAATAGCTTGTTGTCTCATTTCCCTCCTCGGATAGGAGTCCCTCCTCCTTGGATATTTGTTATTGACAGTTGTCGTTTGATGTTGTTTAATGTATTGACTTCCAAGCTATACTTCGGATAGGAGTCCCTCCTCCTTAGCAAGCTCGTTGGCCAAGGCATCGTGACTTTGTGTTGTGGCGTTTTCACACATGGCCCCATTGCAAATGGGGACCCCTAATTTTGGCTTTGCTTTTCGCTTGTTTTGTCGTTGTCTCTCTTTTCTACTGTCTGTCCTTCCGGGATTGTGCCCGTCACTGAGGTTTAAGCTTGAAATTTTGGCCAAGTCTGAAAAATTAGGGTTTTGAATTTCCCAGCCAACCTGAAGTCAAATGAGATGAATAAATTGCAAATTCAGCTTAACACTGTTGTTAGTATGCTTCCAGCAGGTCTCCACTGAAGTTTCATCAAGTTTCGACTACTTACTATTTTTAGTAAGTATGCAATTACAGGCAATCCTTCAGCTATTTTGAAGTTCCGACAGTCACCCAGCATTCAGGGCATATCAGGCTGCTCGTATGCAAAATTTGAACGAAAACAGACAACTTGCTATTTTTAGCAGTTCTGCCTTCGGAGGCAATTTTCAGGGCTTAAACGCAGAGTTTTTCAACGCATGTCTGGAGATTACTTCTGGGTTTTTCGAGACCTTCGCGGCGATATTACATGCAAGGCATGATGATGACTTTCAGCATTCGGCCTTCGGAGGCCAATACAGGGTTTGCATGCTGATATTTTTATTTGTCGGCATTTCTTTACGGGTTTCCAAGAGCTTACATATGATGCTTAACATGCAAATGGGTGATCACTTTTAACTTACTATTTTAGCAGTCGTGCATGTTAGAAAATTTTTGGGTTTTGGGTTTTCAAGATTTTTGGGCGATTATGACATGCAAGATCACAGAAATGACCCGGTTGATCACTTTTAAGACGCTCTGTATTTTTAATAGGTATCACTTGAAGTGACGGCTTCGATGCTTAATCTGGTGATCATCATGCAAGCTGAAGCGAGGTCAAGCGGGCTCATCGAGCAACATGCACAAAATTAGGTTCGAGCCGGCTACTAAAATGAAATTCCCGGAGGTCAAAGCGTTCAGCGAATTATCCATCATGATCGGCATCCTTAAGAAATCTGGCGGCAAAATTTGAAGGTAATCAGAGAACCTGCTATTTTTAGTAGGGCATTTTGGACAAGGGCTATAAATAGAAAGTTGATCTCGGCGTCAGCATACACAGGCAAGTTCACCAACGACGGGCACACTGTCCGAATTTCAAAGCAAACAGAGCAAAGGAAGCCTCAGAAACGAGCACTTACTATAAATAGTAAGTCACTTCAGTAGCAGCTATAAATAGCAGGTCAAAGTCAAGTCTCAGTATAAACAGGTTAAACATGTGATGAAGACCCTATGGCGCGAATTTCAAATCAAACAGAGTTACAAAGAATGAGGAATCAAGCAGTTGCTATTTTTAGCAGGTCAGTTAGGGTTTCCTAAAATTAAGGGCGAGACCCGACATTCACGCAGAAGCAGCATCCAGTGACGACCACCATGCTTCGAGCAATCAGCACATGAAATTTGGAGACTTTCGGAGAAATTTCTATTTTTAGCAGGTTGCTAAAAATAGCAGGCGCAAACAGGAATCAGGCACTGACGGCACAAATCAGTTGAAATTCAGAGCAGGGCAGACATCGGGCTTTTCAAGGTCAGAATTCAGTCAACGGCGCAAAATTTAAGGAACTTTCTAAAAATAGAAAGTCAGGGCAAATTAGGGTTGACCAAGGAAAATCAACTTAAATTTGGCAAAAGGGACGAAACAAGTCAAATTTGATAATTTTTCAAATCCGGCCAAAACTTGCTATAAGAGGCTGAAGACAGGTGAAATTTTACCAAGGCATTAAGACTGGAAGTAGCTGGGTCCAAATGCGCCCAAGGTGGAGTAAGGAAATTTGAAAATTTTCTAAGTCACTGAAATTGGAAGCTCCACTAGTAAAATGCGCCCTTGAGCTTCAAGATGATTGAAAAATATTCTAAGTACGGAAATTGGAACCTCCTATGGTAAAATGCGCCCTTGGGGGGAAAGTGGCATTGAAAATTTTTCTAAGTATACAAAATTGAAAGTGGACCCTTGCAAATGCGCCCAAGGTGATGTGCAAACTCTCCAAGTGTTGAAACTGGATGGAGACCCTCTCATATGCGCCTAAGTGATTGAATTGGAGGTAGGCCATGTTATATGCGCCCAGGGTCAACTTAAAGGTTGCTAAGGGTTAAATTGAAAGCTTGATGTGGGATATGCGCCTTAACCTGTGGAGAGTTGAGGAAAAGTCTAAGTAAAAGTGTAACCCCCTAAATGCGCCCCCCTCATGAAACTTAATGCTTGGACCCTTAAATGTGCCCTAAGTCAAAAAGTGAAAGTTGACATAGCCATATGCGCCCAGTGTTGAAAATGGAAGCTAGGTGGGTGATTTGCGCCTAGTCAAAGAATGAAAGCTTAGCATGTTAAGTGCGCCTTAGTATGAGGAGGTGGTCATTTTGTCAAAGGCGTTGAAACTAAAAATACAACCTATCATATGCGCCTAAGATGTAAAATGAGAGTTGACCATGTCAAATGCGCCCCTCTTGACAAACTGAGAGTTGATGTGGTAAAATGCGCCCAAGTTAAAATTAAAAGTTCAAGGCATTATATGCGCCCAGTGTCAAAAATGAAAGCTGGTTGGATGATATGCGCCCAGCCCAAGGAAGCAAGGATAAAAATTGACCAAGGCGTTAAACTGAAAGCTAGAGGGTCTAAATGCGCCTGGCTTGAGGAGGATAACTTGAAATTTTTCTGAGTGAAAAGTGAACATATCATGGGTCAAATGCGCCCTCCCTTTTAAAGAATTTCAAAAATGAAACTTGCATGCCTGATTTGCGCCTTGGCTATAAATTGAAAGCTTCATGGGTGATTTGCGCCTTAGCTATAAATTGAAACCCATGGTATGAAATGTGCGCCCCAAACTCAAAACTACCCTAGTCAATGCGCCCAGAAGGGGAGGAAGCGAAGTTTTGTCAAGTGTTAAGATTGAGAGCATAGGGGCTTATATGCGCTTAAAAGTTGGCATAGTCATTTACGCCTAGGGATCAAAATTGAAGGAAAGACTTATGATTTGCGCCCAAAGCTTCAACTCTTCATACGCGCCTGAAGGAATTAAGAGAGTGAATTAAAAGTTGGAGTATATCGAAATTAGATGGAGACTACCATGTATGCGCCCTACTTCAAGGAGAAAGTGAACATAAAATATTCTAAGGCGTGGAGGAATGAAAGATCAACTTTGAATTTGCGCCCAGCTTTGAAGAATGTAATGTTGACAATTAAAAGTTTAACATGCTCAAAATTGAAAGCATAAAGGGTAATTTGCGCCTTAGAATTTTGAAGGAAAGTAACTTAGAAAATATGAATTTCAAGCAACATGGTTCATATGCGCCAAGTAAAGAGTAAGTAGGGTGATGAAATATTTCTCTAAGGCGTTGGAAGTGGAGTCTTGTGGCAAGTGTAAAAGAGGAGAGGTTTAATATGCTAGGCGTGGTGAAATACAAGTTGTTGGTAAATATTGCTGAGGCGTTGAAGATGACGGAAGTAAAATGTGATGTGCTCGCGGGAAGATCTTCTAAATGAAATAAATTTTTCTCACAGGCAAGTTGGTTGGGTTGAGTATAAAATTTTCCAGGGCGAAATTTTCAAAAAGTTTTCTAAGGCACAAAATGTTCTCCCTTAGAAAAATGCCTAAGTCTGGAGAGGTGATAAAAATTTCCTGTGATGAGTAAAATTTGTCGAGGATGAAGATGCTAGCATTGCAGGATGGATTTAAAAATATTTTCAAGTCAGAGCGAAAAGAAATGTTCACAAATAAAGAAATGGATTAAATTTGATGAAAATCATTTTTTTTCTAAGGTTCGAAAAATTCAAAAATTAAAAGAACCCGTTCGTTGGGTACCCATGGATTCGACGCATTCTGAGAGAAATTTTCTTCTGGGTATTAAAGATTGTTGATGAGGAGGGGATTTTAAAATCTTCTACACTTTGTCGAGGCCTTCAGGGTGAATAATTTTAAATGGGCACCAGGTTGATGAATTTCCTAAGGGGAATTTGAAAATTTTTCTAAGGCAAGGAATAAATGATGCTGTTGAAGATAAAACGCCTTGGCAGATGAATGTGAAGGCGATCGCCTAGATGATTTTTGATCAAATTCCAGATGAAAGAATTTCTTCTCAAGCCAAAGTTGAATGAAATATCAGAGTGAAGTGCGCCAGGCAGAATGCAGGATGGGTTGAAAATTTGGCTAAGGCACGAAGAATTTGAACGTGAAGTTGGCAAAGGAAAAACGATGAGCCCTTGAAGATCTAAGCGAGAAAAATCGGGTAAGTAAGGTGAATTTGTGTTATGAAGTGTTCTAATACTCTTCTCCTCGCTTGTTTTGCAGGAGGAACGTCGAGGCCAGAGCACGATGTTTGGAGGTGGTGAAGCACGATGATATTACGACCTTCGGAGGAAGATAAAGTTTTGAAGGAAAGTTGCAAGAAATGGCCAAGTGTTGGAGTTTCTCCTCAAGAATCCAATGTGCACCCATGGCAAGCGGAAATGATCTCGTCCAAGACTGAGAAGTCCTTCAAATTCAAGAATGGAAGTCTGAGCAAGGGTCAAGGAGAAAATCAAGAGCGGTCGGACTCCAGATTCTACCAAATTCTATTACTCGAGGTGGCAATCTTAAAGTCTCTTTTACCCTCCTCCAAGCGATCATCAGAATTGGCCGAGTACGAAGATCAAGAACAGTGTGAACGCGTCCGTAGACGGGAATCTTCTAGAAGGGTGGTGGCCATTAATGACGCATTTATTACCCCACTCTCCTTTGTGGCGGTTTTTAGGGCAAATCATGTTTAGGGCTGAGGTGGCACGATCTGGGCCATCCAGCCGATTGTAATCTGAGCCGTCCGTTCGACTTGGCCAGCTATATAAAGGGGGAGTCCCCCTCATTTGTACCTTCAGTAGACAATAGACAGTAGAGAAGATTAGAGTAGGAGTTAGAATAAAGAGGCAACTTAGAAGTAGATTGATAGTGTAGTTGGAGGAGAAGGAAAGTTTTCCTTTGAAAACTTTTGTAAGAAATTGTCGTGTAAAACTTTCATAATAAAAGATCTTTCATTGATGGTGAAATTCATCTTTGTTGTGGATAGCTAGCGAGGTTTCTTCATCCCTTCTACTTCAAGTAGCGTAGTCTAATTTTCATTCCATGCAAGTAGATAGTAATTGTGGAATGTGGTGTTTGATCTAAGCAACTTCGTCTATCCATACCACTAGTGTATTTGTTGATGGTGAATGCGCCTTGTGTGGTCAACTGGAATATCATGTACTTAACTTCGATCATGATTTGTATGTTTATATGCGTCGTTGTGATGGTATTTTCATGCTAAGTTGTGATATGAACATCTTGAACTACTCCTTTGAAGATTGCACCGGTTCTGTGGAGGCTGTCCAAAGCGAGGCAAAGCAGAGCCTGGTTGAAGCTTGTGAAGTTGAGCCCCATATCTCACGCCTTAGAGTAGATTAGAGTCTTCTTAAACCTGCACCATTTCATTCAGTACTTTCCGGTTAGAATAGGAAACAAGAACTTCATAGACAAATCTTTCGAGCCATTTGAATTCCTTTCTCCGCTGCCGAACAATTCCGTAAGTCCCCTTGACATACCAGCAAATCACATCGAGCCAAACTGAGCCTATTCACACTGAAAGAACCTTGGAGTTGAACGCATGAACTTTCTTGCAATCTTAGCATGCGGAATACTTTGATCAAGAGAGGATAGGGAAGCCGTTGGCGACTTTATTCTGCGTTGGTGCGGTCACGAAAATCACATGCTTTGTTGTTTCTAGTAAACTATTTCTTAAGCTCATACCTCGGATAGGAGTCCCTCCTCCTTGGCAGATCTCAGATCTAGTTTACCGTGTAGAGTGTTTGCTTGTACCAACCTTATCCCGGTGTATACCCGAGAGTTCAGAGCCGCGGTCATATCCTCTGGAGACGGTGAATTCAAGTGATCCAACCATCCCATTCCGGCTCTTGCCTCATGCTTTCATTTCATCTTGGAAGGTATTGGATAGATAGAAGCTAGTTAATTAAGTAGTTAAGATCTCTGAGAGCGAGGAGAAAGCTTAGCTCTGGCATTGTGTTGTGCACCCTTGTGTCACGCGTGGAAGCATAAAAGATAGGAACTTTTAGTTAACATTTCCCTTCCCTCGCATTGCTCAGTGAGAGGGACTTCTCCTCTTTAAATAGCGAAGAAGAAGTGTTGCAAAACATTTGAAATAGCTGAGCGTTTACAATCAGCGCCGGAGGTGCTAATTTAAGCGCCAACAAATCATTGTCATCTCTTAGCTATCTAAATTCCTCCTCAAAATTCTTTAATCCCTCCCAAATAGTTTTGGAGGCCGGTTCCACTTGTATGTACTAGTCAATGGCTCTTCCTCTTAAGGTTGCTAGAAAGGATGATAGCCAATAGGTTCTATCTCCCTAGCCATTCACCATCCAAATTGTTTCACAGATCCTACAATGTTGTGTGGGGTCTTTTGACCCATTGCCTATGAATTTAGGCAATTTTTGCCTTTCAATGCTTGGACTTGATAGGGAAGTCACCATCCTTTTTAGATACAACATCAATGCTTGGAACTGACTTATTAGGGGGATTTTATTTACACACTTTGATGCTTCACTCACACTCTCGACCATGTGAGAGTCCACAACTCCTCCTACTTGAGTGTTCCTAATAGTGTTGCCTTTGATTTTGTATATTTTTTGGCCTAGGATTTTTAGGTTCGAATCCTTCCACAACCTTTACTTCAATCAAAACTCATTCACTACTTTTGATGTCATTCTTGATTATAGTCATTAGATTCTTCTTACCATTCATCTTCATTTGCAGGTTTATCTACTTGATCATAAATATCCGTCCACGCTTCATTGGGTAAGGGCAAATGTCTTGCTA
The DNA here is from genome assembly GCA_007258455.2 of Sequoia sempervirens. Taxonomy (NCBI): domain Eukaryota; kingdom Viridiplantae; phylum Streptophyta; class Pinopsida; order Cupressales; family Cupressaceae; genus Sequoia; species Sequoia sempervirens. The sequence goes on from VDFB02147002.1 coordinate 30,782, forward strand.
TCTCTCACCATTCCTTACTCGGACAATTGTTTTTATTTTCTAAGTTGTTCTAGTTTCAGCTCACTCCAACTCAGACTTTGTTCTTGAGAAGGACTCCGACTTGTGAATCGTATGGTAGTTCTTTCCTTGAGTGCTTCTTGTATATTTGACCCCTTTTTGATATCTTCTGATTTTTGTTTGGGTATAAGGGCATTAATTTCTAGGGATCTGATGTCACTCTGTGTTCCTCTTTTCTTCTCTTCAACTTTTGTCCACGAAGCGTTGCCTTGTTTGCTGTCTTTGAATATCATGATCATGTTCCTCACAAAGGTCTTGCAAGATTATCTAGTGTCATGCGAGCAATCTTGGCATGTGATCAAGGGGAATATCTACCTCCTTGCTTATCCTAAGGTTACCATACATGACTTCTTGTGGGATTTTCCTTCGCTTGGCTTTTGATCATACGTGCTTCTTAACTGAAATGCTTGACAATTTCACCTAGTCTTGGGTGAGTTTGTCCTCTCTTTTGTGGATCAACTCAATATGTTCTTCAACTAGTCGTCCCATTATTTCTCCATTGCAACCCGAATTCTTAAGGGAAATGGCACCAAATGTTTACTTGTGTTAGGGTAAAGCAATTCATAACATACAATAAACAAAGTTGTTCTTGAAGAATTAAATTAGGTAACATCATACATTCATGCAAAGTAAACAAGTTTATCTTATTCATCAATGCAGCTCATACAAAATTTGGGATTAGGAGCTCAATTCACAATGTGGTCCCTTGTTCCAACTACAAGGGAATATTTAAACTTGGAAATAGTTGCTAAGGACTTTCAACTATTAGTAACTACCCAACTTCTCAACCTAGTTAATGACTCTTAACTATTCTCATTGATTGTACAACATAACAAAAGTAATTAATATCTAATTTATCTATCTACAATGTGATTGACTAGAAGAACAATTCAATCATTAAACTCTATTTGGTTGTTTATCATTGCGGTTCTGATTTTCATGATGGGCCATTTTAATCAAGATCTGCTTGATGTTTGAAACTCCCATTTGGGTTTATTTAAATTCCAAATGAAACTTGCCACATTATCTTTAAGAAAATCCCTAAATGTAATGTCCCCTTCCTAGGCAATCAACAATGTTGCAAGGTGTGACCCTTGGTCTTCCTTGCAGCACTAGCACTTGGGTTTGTGACATGTTTTAACCGCCTCCTGTGGTTCTTAACTGAAGCTTGTATCGGGCATTGACAGGTCGATCTTTTGGTGCAACGGCAAGTCCAACAATTGGTATCAGAGTTGGTCACAGGTTCAAACCCCGCGCTTGTGCTAGGG
>VDFB02147004.1:0-14936 GCA_007258455.2 Sequoia sempervirens
TACAAAATAATGTTGTAATTATCTCATGCTCCAAGTAGCTGACATTACTGGTGAAAGGCCAATTCATTTTAGTGATATCCTATTTTGTTGAGCCATTTGTGGGATTATCTGTAATTTTGTTAATGATTGTTTATGAGTTTGGTGCAGAGATCATAAACGCATTATAGGGATCACCCTCCTGGGTCTTGTAGAACCCGAAGTGTAGGAGGTTATTTTAAAATCCTCATTAGTTGGTCCAGGTTCTTTGAGCTGCCCTTGATTGGAATTGGCAATTCGATAGGTAGATTAGGAGACAAACCTGGTTAACAACATAAAAAACCACCAACAAATTGTTTGAAAAAATGCCTAAAAGAAATGCAATCTCATGGTGATGGAATGCCACGAAAATCCATAGCAATTTTCTTTTCATGGCATTCGTCATGGTATTCCATCACCATGAGACTACATTTCTTTGAGACATTTTTTTCAAGTTGTTCACTGCCTTGTCTATGCTACTGCATTTTTCATACATGTCTACCAAAGCATTTTATCAAACAGTTCATTGCTTTGCTGCTATGGCTAAAAGCCTAAAATAGGTGCTTTCAAACAAGCTATGGATGCTTGGAAAAAATCTATCAAAGCATAATAGTAAGTAACAAGCCATGGTCTCATGGTTTTTTTTGCACGAAAATCAGCTCAATTTATTCACATTTTTTTGCAGATTTTAAACACGTTTTTTAATTGATTTTGAAGTTTGAAATAAGGAAAATCGATGACAAAGTCAATGATTTTTCAAAAAATCAGGGAAAAAATCGTCTAGCCTGCAGTTTTTTTTTAAAATCGCAATTAATCAAGATTTTTTGTAGATTTATGCTTCGATATCACATACCTTCCTTGGCCCCGTGGTGTCTTTCCTTTTTTCTTTTCAGCCTTCTCCTTTCCATCAGACACCAGGTCCTTCCTCTCCCTATCCGAAATCATGGGGGGACGCTCGTACTTTTTGTTCTTCTCTAAATGCGACCTATATTGGTCCCTTGCATACTTTAGATAGGTACCAACTTTCTTAAGGACTTTGGTTCGGTTGAATGTTTTATCACCAAACAACACAACTAAACGGTTAATGAGCTCATCTTTTAAATCTTCATTTTGGGCATTCCACCGTGTACGTATGGTGGGCCTGAAGATCTCCAATGTAATATCACTTAGATGTTTATTAAAAACATCATTTCCTAAATGGTTAATGAGCTCATCTTTTAAATCTTCATTTTGGGAGCACAACTAAATGGTTAATGAGCTCATCTTTTAAATCTTCATTTTGGGCATTCCACCATGTACGTATGGTGGGCCCGAAGAGCTCCAATGTAATATTACTTATATTTTTATAAAAAACATCATTTCCTACAAAATGATCATGGGATCAATAGTCTAAAAAGAGTGATCAATAAGTAAATTTCAATTGAATTATATAGAATAATAATTAAAACATTTTAAAGTACCTGGGACCTTCTCTATCTTTATGGGAACAAAATCCTCAATCACCACAAGTGTGACTGGCAATGTTCCCGTACTAGTAATACGCAAAGATCCAGGAAATGCTGCTAAAACATCACCAGTAGCAGTGGTCTCTACATCCCCAGGTACATGTCCTGACGCATGTTCTGGTATGTGTTCGCTGCCAGAGGGTGCATTAATAGATGCCTACATGGTATGTGTTGCCGACATTTCAAATGACAATATAGGCACGGATGATGGGGTTAGATAATGTGATGTATGCCTAGGAAGATCAGGATGGACACTTGTACCAACCCTTACTCCTCGAGAAGCACTTGCAGTACCCTGATCATGGCCAGGAGCATCATGAGGAGGCAAATAACCACATAAAAATAACACATATTTTAGTTCATGACATAAAAGAGTACAAAATATAAAACCATGAATGAACTTATGTTATAATTAAAGACCTCATGGCGGCTGCTTGCAGGTTTGTAATCTCTCTCAATGCTTTAACCCTCTCTCTTGTCTCATCGTTTGAGGCATTTTGAACATCAACTCGATCATTTTCTTCATTGCATATTTTCATGAGTTTCTTTATCGTGTCGGAAGGTTGTTGAATAAGCCATGTCATCATCGGAAAATATTGGCGCACCTTGATATGGATGCTCTCCTCTTGCTGAGGTACCTTTCACGATTAGTCCGAAGATGCAACAATAATATTAAAAACATTATCGAAATTAACCCAAAAAACTTATGAAAAAAATATAATAATAAAACATTTTCCTCGTATCTAATTTGTACAATTACAATGAGGTAAACCTGTCGGGTAGAAGCGGTTGAAGATACATCGGGATCTGTGCTCTGGGCCAGATCCTTCTCTGTATAATCAACGTCCCCCTGTGAAAATAATTAAATATAAAAAAACATTACCAAAATGAAACCAATAGACTTATGAAAAAAACATAAGAATAGAATAGTATATTTGAGTCATTAATTGGAGGTTGGGTAAAATGGTACATAGTACGTACCACCCCCATAGTAATTGTGTTTGTAACTAAGCAATTCAAATTGTAATCAATTAGCAACTCTTCCCCTACAGTTATTGATTTTATCGCACATCACAGTCTACGGTTTCCATCGCGCCTCGAATATGCAATTGGAGTTTGCTTATTTGTTGACCCGGGGGCGTGTCTTGTTTATAAACCACTGCAATATTCTTTTTTTGGTGCTTTTGGCCTTTCGTCAATGTACGCAGCGCTCCTTTATTTTTGATCCTTATCTTTTAGTTGTATATAATTTGCTGTGATGCATACCTCGCATACTTCATGTATATGTCGAACCCGATTGCATCCAATGTTTGTAACTGTAAAAGGGTCCAACATACTTCATCAATTCAGTAACTTTGTCATAACAAACCTTTATGCCGTCCATGCAAAATAGGCCCAAACCATGTAATGACGATGGTGCTATGCCATATATCCTCTCGTTGACACAAAAATCAGTGTTTATTGGAGGAAGTTTCTTGGGTACCCATTGTTTCCATAGATGTTTGTACCTCAAGGGCACCTCGACATCGCCTATGCTCTCATCATCATAAGAACATGACCCCCCTTCAGCAAGAAAAAATTCTATGCGTTTACAAATTTTTCTTCTAATCTTTTGACCTCTAGTTGATCTCCCTCTTTTAGACATACTACATGTCTCGCTTTCCTCTTCTCTTCCTGAATTTCCCTCGCTCGAGGAAGACACATATGAAAAATACCTATTTGGTGGTACCTGCACTGATAAGGATGTTGGATGAAGTTCTTTCATTGTGATGTGATCCCAAGGTGACATTATGATTAATCTATCATTTCATCGCTAGAATTTCACAGGTTATAAGGTAATCAAGTCTTGATAGATTGCAAGCTATTGTTACTACTATCCAAATGTGTCCATCACAAATCAAATCTACTTAACATTTTAACTCTCAAACTTTGTAACAAGTGTTAAATGTGACTATGGTCCACCAATTACATAACCAAGGCCTCAAATGTATTCTCTAATTGTAATCAAATGACTTTTTCTCTTCATTCAAGTAAATAAACTTGAAGGGAAACACCATCAAGTGGTTTATTGGACACCTACATGACTAAAAATAGAAGAAAATTAACATTTAATTTCCATATGTCTAAGTGGTTAACGGGGAGGGAGTGTGTACTAGGCCTGGTTAAGTTATCATAAGTTTACACTTTGGCAATAATTGTTTTTTAAGTCATATTAAATCTTCCTATGTCTAATTGCTAGGAGATTTTTGGTATGTTTTAAGGTAGGATGATTTGTGAAAGAGCCCAAAGACTAGATTAGAAGACCAACCTAGTTTATAGGAAAAAACACCAACATGATCAATTTCATATTATATGTGTTGAAGACTTTAGAATTTCAACTACATTAATTTATGGATATGTTGTCTCTATAACACTACAAAACCATATGCTCTTTGCATTTACACTTGCATTTAGAAATACACATTTATATACATAGATATAGATTTCTTTAATGATTGATATGTTGGATTTATTGTTCTAGGAGAGCATCCAGTAATTGCATTTATATTTACATTTAAAATACGCCACATACATATATCGTGTGTGTGTGTATGTATATCATTATTAGGTGTTTTTGAAACAACCCGAGTGCGCACATGGATAAAAAATTCATAAATCAGATATCCCATACATGTTTTGTTGTAACCTATGCCCTATTCATTCATCCTACAATTAGAACAGTATCCACAGGGCATGTTACACAAGCTACAGTAATCACAAAAGTGTAAGAGCCACTTTATATCATGTTTGGACTACAAAACCATGAAAAATAGGGTAACTCAGATTATGATTTGTTGGTGAGCTATATGGACAAAATCATTAGCACCAGCTCATTCTTGGAGTCTTTTGAAAGAGAAGCGAATCAGGTGGTAGTTAAGTACAAACCTTATACTGTCAAGGTGAATGAGGTGATCAATTTTGATTGGCCAACTGATGAAGAGTACAAGGCAATCCAATTGGCTAGTGACACGTGTGCTTTATGGCCCGATGCTTGTTTTCTCCTCCCTTTTCTATAAGAAGGATTTCAAGGCCAAAAGTACGGGTTAGCAAGTTAGATATTTTTGGTCGAGTCTAGATGAAGTTGCAAAGCAAATTGTAAGGTCTGATGGTTTTAGGGAAAATGCAATTGGGTTTGAGTCGATACGTAGTAGGTTTTGAATTCATGGGAGTTGATGTTTTATGACAATGCGACGTTGATATGATTGATTCAAACTCATGTCCTCCATTGTACAAGCATATCTGAATTTTGAATCCTACAAAATGATCAAGGGTTGTTTCGTTCATCTCACTATTGTGAGGTGTGTATGATTCTTGTTTAGGTATAATTCAAAGAATTAATTAAAATGCTTGAATGGGATTGTAGGTGGATATGTTACGTATAAGCTATTTTATTTTTGCATCTTATCTTATGCCATTTTTCTGAGAATGGGGGTGCCAATGTCTGAAAATATCTTTGGGAAACTAGGCATGAAAATTGAAGGTTAAAAGAAGAATGGGGTGCCAAACTTACGATTACTCATTGCCCTTGGTGGTGGATTTTCCGTGAAGTGCCCTCAACCTCATCCTCGGCGCTGGTATTGACCTTGTTTTCACTCCTCCAAACTCTTCCTCGGCGCTGATATTGACCTTGTTTTAACTCCAAACTCTTCCTCGGCGCTGGTATTCACCTTGTTTTCCCTCCTCCAAACTCAAACTCTTCCTTGGCTGTGCGGCATTGACCTTTTTCACTACTCCAAACTTCCTCACGCGGCATTGACCTTTCACTTCTCCAATTTGATGAGTTACAACTTGGTTTAGATTAGCTTTTACAGTATGTTAATTAAGTTCAAAATTTTGGTGCCATTTAGCTAGGTTTTAATATTCTACAATATAGTTAAGTATATATTAGCTATATTTTACATAATAAATAATATAATTATTCAACTTATCATAATTAGATATTATATTCTTTAACAAAATTATTAAATATGTATAAAATTATTATAATTAATAATTAATAATAAGTATATTTTTATATAATACAAAATATAATTAATATAATATATATTTAATATAATAGTAATATATATTAATATGAGAGAGAGAAACTATATTTTGATTGGTTGTTTCATGTCAACAATCCAAGGATGGCATGTGTCCTTGGGGAGTTATGCTCAAGGTAGCATGCCATTTGATTAAAGATGTATAACATAAAAATGGTCATGTCTATAATCCTGACAATTAATTAAATATTTATTATTTAATTAATTTTTCTAAAATCCTCTACATATGATTAAATTTAATTAATTTAATTATATCATTCATTCATCTTATTCTTCCTTCATAATTAAATAAATTTATTTTATTTAATTATTTTCATATGTCTACTTAATTATTTACCAGATTGGAAAAATTCAAAGTTTGCCTAAATCCTAAGAAATGTGTTTTTGGGGTCACATCGGGAAAAATTTTAGGTTATATTGTTTCAGAAAAAGGAATTGAAGTAGACCCTGCTAAAGTTCAGGCAATCATGGAGATGCCTCCTCCAAAGAACATTAGTCAATTGAGATCATTACAAGGGCGACTCCAGTCCATCAAAAGATTCATTTCGCAATTGGTCGACAAAAGTCTACCATTCACACACCTCCTGCATAAGAATGTCCCCTTTATATGGGATGAAAAATGTGAAATGGCATTTCAACAAATCAAGCAGTACCTGATGAATCCACCAGTGCTCATACCACCAAATCCAAACAAGCCATTGATCCTGTATATTGCTGCAACTAAGACATCCTTGGGGGCATTATTAGCACAAGAAGACCATGAAGGGAAAGAACGTGCAATCTATTATTATGAGTTTATTTTATTTAATTATGAGATCTTTTTGCTTTTTTCTTCAAAAATCCTAATTAAAGCTTTATTCTTATCACAAAATTTCTTTTGCTTTAAAAGCTTAATTAAATATTTTATTTAATTAAGAAAAGATGAAATATCCTCCACAAATAAATATTTGAATTTTTAATTCATTATTTATCAACTTTTAAATCTTTCTTTTATTCTTTTAAAGAAAGATGATTTCTTATCTTCTTATCTTTTCCTCTTTCATAAAAATAGAAAAATCTTGTTTTTAGATTTCTTGTATTTTCTCTTCAGTTTCATCCTTCTTCAGCCATTCAATCTGCCAAGAATTATCACAACTATCAATCAAGACAGCCAATCAAAATCATTCGAAAAACTCTATAAATACCTGTGTGAATCCAAGCATTGATAATAGGCTAATTAGAGTTCATGTATTTAATTCATTTAGTATTCATTTATCATAGCATCATGTTTATTTCAAGCTTATTAGTTCAAATCATTATCATAGCTTAATCTTGCATCATACATCATATCAAAATCTTGTTCTTTAGGAAGACAGTTTGTTGAGCCTAGCCTACAATCTAAGAACACAAAGTTGGAATCGACAAAAACACTAAAGATAGAGGACAATAGGATGACAATGGAAGCAGAATACTGAGTTTGCACTTCTTTACTTCTTATGTTCTATTTTTATATAATGTCCTATTGGTGTGTTTGAATAGTTGTTTCAATTCATTTACGCATTTATTTTTCAATCACACATTAAATGGCGCCCACCGTGGGGCCTTGCCCCATTTTTAAGATTTATCTGCAAGTTTTCTGACAGGATTTCACATTCTGGAATTCGGTTTTCTGATGAAAATTATCATTTTAGCACATCTGAGGGTTTCTGTAGTGCATACAAAGGGTTTATGTAGTGCATACAAGGCTTTTAATGGTGTTTTTTTGCAGGTTTTATTGACTTTGTTTTGCAGATCTGCCAATTTTTGGACAAAACCACAGGTTTTACAAAGTTCTTCATACCTTCTACACAGCTACGAATTTTTTTACAATATTTTTACAAAACCTTTTACATCATTTTAAGAGGATACAGTAAAAATATCAATGGTTTATGATCATTTTTGTGGAAGTTATTTCAATTTTAATTATTTTCAAAAATTTGATTTTTTGGACGCAAATCGATGAATTTTTTAGAAATTTTTATATTTTTGGAAATCTCATGAAATTCTAGTGGGGGTCTATGTTTTACATATTTAGTTTGGAGGTCAAATATAATGCAAAAAAAAATTGATCTTTGTTTTCTGTATGGTTTTCACAAATCCGCGTTTTTGAGAGCAAAACAGAGAATTTTTCTTACTTCTTTACATTTCTGGAAAGCTCTCAAAAAATTAGTAGGGGTCTCCTTTTTGATTTTTGATTTTTCAGATCAAACAAATCATCAAATACTAAAATCTAATTCAGCTATGTCAAAAGTATCTGAAATTGAAATTTTCTGATGAACTTGTCTTTTTCTTTTCTTTTTCTTTTCTTTGGTTGCATTATAATATTGTTTTTTTTATCTTGTAGGTGATCATAAGGAGCTCTAGTAGCAACAATATCACTCACAACAAAATTTTGGAAAGCGAAAATAACCAGGTGCACTCGTTTCATCCTTCATCTCTTAATCTTGTTTGTCACATCTTTCAATTTGGGACATAAAATCAAATCTTGTTTGATCACATCATTGCAATTGGATTAAAAAAAATCTTGTCTTCAATCACATTTCAAAAATTGGGTCTAAAATTAATCATTGTCTTCCATCACATCTTGATTTGGGATCTAAAAAGAACGAGTGCTTCATTGTTTTCTTCTAAACATTTCAATTTTCTAAAGGGAAATTAATCACTGTGAGCGTGAATCAAGTGTGTGTGTCTTCCAAAACACCTCACTTGGTTCGCTTTTGTCAAACCCTTTTTAGGAGGCCTGCTTGGAGCACACACCCCTCCAAGGGATGACCTCAATCAAAGTGTGAATTGAAAGACACGCTTGTTTGGAAGTTGGAATCTTGTCACTCTGAGCTAAGCCCCAAAGAAATTTATACCTTTGGAAAGTGAAGGTGAAGGGTGGGTTACCCCTTTCTCCCAGCTTATTGGCAAAATTTTTCTTTCAAATCATCCTTAGTCAACCTTGTTCAAACTAGTTTGAGACCTAATTGGCCATACCCCACTTGACTAGTCATAGGGCTTGTTGTTGTGTATTCAAGTGTTTGCTTAATCATAACATTTAATCTTCAAAGACAAATTTATTATTGTGTTTGGTGTGTGTGTTCATGCATTTACATGTAAAATATTGTGTTTAATAGTTCCCAAGTCAAACTTCCAATAAACTCTTGCCAGATCATCCAAATCATACAATCTTGTCATTCCACATCATATCCTAATCCTCATCATCTCTTTAATCCAATCAACATCATTTTACACCATGCCAACATTAGAAGACCTAGTATCTAAATTCCAAGACCTCCTCCAATCACTTTATCAAGCACCACAACCCTTAGATGAACAAGCTATACATGGGCTCCAAGGTGTCATCCAACAATTTCAACTTCAACCAAACCAATCACCTCACCTCCAACACCTCCTAGCTCAAGCCAATCATTTCATTGATACTTGTCAAATTCAACAACCACAACATCATCCCCTATCTATTTATTATCACCCTTCCACCTCATACCAATCTAATCCATCCACTTCTTTGTGTGTCAGTACCACATCAACCTATCAATCCACATCACGACAAACACATGTGAATTTAAGTCCACCTAGGCAACAAAATCAAGAGCCTTTAAGTTCCAATGCAACCATTCACAAGGGGAACACTGATCTAGGTTATGTACTCTCGAAGTATATCATACCACTATACAGTAAAAATAAAAATCCTAAGCCAATGCCTTCCACCTCTACACCTCCAAAGGATGTGACCCAAGGGCTACAAGCAAGGAATCAATTGTCGCCATGTCATTCAACACATATACTTGAACATACAAAAGAGTCCTCAAACGCCATGCCAAGTCCTTTAAGTCAACCATGTCATCCACAACCCCTTGAGCCAATTCAAGAGTCTTTTGTCGTAAGTTCAAGTCACCCTCTTTCATGCTCCTATGTTGTTGATCATCAAGAACATGTCAAGTCTCTCCATGAGAAATTCTCTTCCACTTCCATTCAAGAAACCCAAGAGTTATATCAAGAGTCTACTCCCAAGCATGTGGAAACATTAATCCCTAGTCCTAATCAAGATCAAATCATTTTCATCCAACCTATCCATAATCTATATCATTTTTATGATCAAGATGATATCTATAATGATGAAGAGCCTATCCATGAGCAACTTGATCCTATACCCATCCATGAGAAAGATATTCCAAATTCACCTCCACCTAGTCCTATCCATGATCTATCAACATCCACTTCCCTTGATGAGGCACATGCCTCCCAAGCCAACATAGAAGATCAAACAAACACCTTGGATCTAAGTGAACACAATTCTAATCAAGATCCTAATGATCCTTCATCACCCACTATCGACCCCATTGCAAGTCCTCCATCATATCCTATTGGTCTTTCCACCATCATTCATGAATGTTCCTCCTTAGAACAACAACAACCATTATCTTCCCTTGCTTCATTTTCTCCGTCCAGTAAGAAACTTGTGTCTAGTGTTCCACCTAAACCTAGTCCTATTATCCATTGCACACTCCAAAACATGAACCACCAAGGTAAAGTTCTAGACCTTCATGAACGAGATGTTTTGGAGCCCATCCATGTCAAAGTCCCTTCACGCTCTTATGACATTGGACCTACACCCCGAGGACAACAACCCAAAGATGTTGGTACTTCCTCCATCCATCTTAAGTCCACCCCTTTCCATCATAGAGCCTATTGTATCCCTAAAACATATGTTGACATCCCTCCTCCATCATCTTACAAATGTCAAAAGCATGTGACCATATGCCTTCCGCCATCAAATTTTCCACCATTACGTCCAACTCCTAATATCCCTCCATCAACTTTACCTCCACTTCTCCCAACACCTAATATCCCCACTATCCAATCCCCTTATCCCTCCTTCCATAAATACCCTAACATTCCTAATCATGCCCAACAAATGCACACATTGTATAAACATGAAACTTCCACCCATTCCACCATATCCATGGGATTCAAAAGAAATAATTTCAATGCCTCTACCTATAAAGTCAAAAATCCTAAGGGTTCTCATGCCTTAGGACATCAATACAAAAAATCAAAGAAAAATCCATCTAAAAAGGTATATAAGCCCATAACTCCAAAAGTAAAGACCAAAACTAAAATGGTTTGGGTACCTAAGAAAAAATAAATCAAGTTAAATGAGGCATCCACATCACAAAAATCCCAACCATCCACTTCCATCCCACATTCTCATTCCATTCAAAAGTCTCAAATTCGTAAAACCCACAAGAAAAATAAAAATCATAAAAATACTAAGTCTATGTGGGTACCAAAAGCACTACACTCTCCACCTCCTAAGCAAACACCTTCATTGCTTCCTACACCCCATCCACATCAAAAGCGTCAACGTTTATCATAGTGTGTGCAACCATTGGTCATGGTTCCCTTCCATTTCACAACAATCCCACATACCTCCATCTCCCCATCCTTCAACTACTATCCTACATATCTTCCCAACCACCTTCCTATGGTCCATGCTTTTGCATAAACCTATCATCCTCCCTACATAATCCACATCATCATCCACTATTCCCCATCCATTCTTACATAAGCCTTTCATAATCCGTCATCTACCTAATCCATCCCTTTCATGTCATCTCTTACCAACATCTATGAGCATAATGAGCATTTGACATGGTCCATGCAATGACATCCATATCTAGTGAGACTATCACCTTTCATGCAACTAGACACTTGAGTCCATCCTATCCATATTCCCCTTCTATCCAAAAATTCAAAATTAAAGAAAAAAAAGTAAAGAGAAATCCCTTCGTCCAATGGTGAAAACCTGGTAAACAGGTGCCTTGGATAAGTACCATGATGAAAACCTAGCAAATAGGCATCATGTGTAAGTTGATCTTCTATGCCACTTACACTTGGGGGCACAATGTCTTATCTATCCAACCTATCATTTTCATGTCATATCATTTCCATCCTACCTACCATCTTTAGCCATCATACATACCTATTATATTGAGTCCATTCATCCACCCTTCTTCTTTTGATCTTGATGAAGATATAGGGGCAAAATGTTGAAACATGCTTTGGATATCTTTTGATATACCTCATCCTTCCAAACAAGCCTATCATTATCCTATCGCCATAATCTTTTTCATGAAAAATCCTAAGTCTTGTACCTAGAATGGGGCATGTTATTCCTATGCAACATAGTCTTTGGAAATCACATCCTTGCTCTCTTATGATACATACATCCATTCCATTCACTATGACTTATCCTTTCCATCCATCCATATATCATGAGCCTTTTATCCCTTATCACATTACCCACCCTTTCATCCATCAATCCCCTTTATCTCCTTGCACCTAGCCTTGGTTTTCCCCTTGTCATTGGTATCTAGCACAAAAGCTACTCAAATTTTCATCCTTTGACACCTCCAAATAATCTCAAAAATCCAAAAAAATCAAAACATCTCAAAAATCCAAAAAATCAAAACATCTCAATACTCCAAAAAAATCAAAACATCTCAAAACTCCAAAAAATCAAAACATTTCAAAAATACAAAAAAATTAGAAAAAGTCTTAAAGAAATACAAAAAAATCAAAAAAAGTCCTGAAGAAATACAAAAAAAAATCAGAAAAAAGTCCTAAAAAAAATACAAAAAAAATCAAATATCCAACAAAAATCCAAGCAATAAAATCATTTCAGTCACATCAATTCTTCTATCTAATCATTCAACCATTCCACCAAATCAATCATCTTCATCAAAACCATTGCAACCAATCCACTCAATCACAATCATTCCAATCAAATCAATTCTCCAATTCAATCAATTGATTATCTAATCAAATCACTTCAACCTAAATCATTCCAATCACATCAATTCTTCTATTCAATTCATCACATCCTATCATCCAATCAATCATCTTCATCAAAACTATTAAATTAAGTCAAATCATCTTCAAACATTCCAAGCAAATATCCAAATGCAAGTCAATCCTTAATCCATACCAATCAAGTCAATCAATCTTGTCAAATTATCCAATCACATCCTTTGGTCTTGATCCTAATCTTGTTGTAAACCAAATCAACCAAATCAACCAATCAACCAATCAATTATCATTATCCTTGTGTTGCTCTAGGGATATATCGCTTCCCAACAATGACAACACTATCATCATCATCAATCAATCAATCAATCAACGGTTTACAGCTTGACAGGGGCAATTCCTTGTTTGTTTTTGTATCATTTGTGCATGCATGCTTGCTTGCTTGTGTGTGTTATCATTTTATCTTGCATTTGTATCAAATCCATATCATTCCAGCTAATATTCATATTTTGTGTGTGTTGGAATATCTTTTTGCATTATCCTTTGCATCTAAGGTCACATAATACCTTTTGTGCATTAGGACTTTAATGCTCTAAGCCACTTTCCTCATATGTCTAGACAAGGTTGTATTACGCTGGGGCACGAGACACATCATCACCTTGGTCCTTATACCTTGGTGCATAACGTCTAGTGCTATATCAAACATAATGGTTGCTCACTTTCATTGCAGCATAATGCATCCTTTCATCTCCTTCATCCATATTCTCTCTTACATCATTCAACTTATCCCTCCTTTATCATTTCATTTCATTTCGAGAGAATACCTGTGTTTGTCCAACCCACCTATCCTCTCGAGGGGGCATCATCGACATCAAAAATCAGAAACATATCAGGGGCAAAACTTTTTTATTTTCTTTGAAGCTAATGTGTTTCACCCATCACTTCAAAGAGGGGCAAAATGTATACGCGATAAAATGGTCATGTCTATATCCCGCAATTAATTAAATATTTATTATTTAATTAATTTTTCTAAAATCCTCTACATATGATTAAATTTAATTAATTTAATTATATCGTTCATTCATCTTATTCTTCCTTCATAATTAAATAAATTTATTTTATTTTATTATTTTCATATGTCTACTTAATTAATTAAATAAATACATTTTATTTATTAAAATTAATTATCACTGTTTGAATTTAAATTAAATCTTTCGATTTAATTAAATTTAAATATCCTTTTCTTCTATTTTAATTTCTTCTTCTAATTAATTAAATGTTTCATTTAATTAATTTCATAAAAGTGATTTAATTAAATAAATCTTATTTAATTAAAAATATCTTATGCTTTCTTTCTAAATCACAATTAGGTATTTTATTTAATTGTGCAATCTTCTCATATCATAATTAAATATTTTGTTTAATTATGAGATCTTTTTGCTTTTTTCTTCAAAAATCCTAATTAAAGCTTTATTCTTATCACAAACTTTCTTCTGCTTTAAAAGCTTAATTAAATATTTTATTTAATTAAGAAAAGCTGAATATCCTCCACAAATAAATATTTGAATTTTTAATTCATTATTTATCAGCTTTTAAATCTTTCTTTTATTCTTTTAAAGAAAGATGATTTCTTATCTTCTTATCTTTTCCTCTTTCATAAAAATAGAAAAATCTTGTTTTTAGATTTCTTCTATTCTCTTCAGTTTCATCCTTCTTCAGCCATTCGATCTGCCAGGAATTATCACAACCGTCAATTAAGATAGCCAATCAAAATCATTCGAAAAACTCTATAAATACCTGTGTGAATCCAAGCATTGATAATAGGCAATTAATTAGAGTTCATGTATTTAATTCATTTAGTATTCATTTATCATAGCATCATGTTTATTTCAAGCTTATTAGTTCAAATCATTATCATAGCTTAATCTTGCATCATACATCATATCAAAATCTCATTCTTTAGGAAGACAGTTTGTTGAGCCTAGCCTACAATCTGAGAACACAAAGCTGGAATCGACAAAAACACTAAAGATAGAGGACAATAGGATGACAATGGAAGCATAATACTAAGTTTTCACTTCTTTACTTCTTATGTTCTATTTTGATATAATGTCCTATTGGTGTGTTTGAATAGTTGTTTCAATTTATTTACGCATTTATTTTTCAATCACACAAAAGATATGATAGTTCTCCTTTAAGACCTCTTCAATGTACCCATTGCACACTTAAGGAGACAAAGATAAATATATAAAGGGAAGAAAATATAGAGAGAGAGGGAGATAATGACAAACATACAAATAGAAAAGGAGACAAAGAGATAGAGAGGGGTAGAGACCAAAGGGAACAAGGGACAGACTGAATGAGGAGTGATATAGGAGGGTGATTAATATATCTCCCACTATCTATGTCACTCCCTCTTCCCCCCTCTATCTGTTGAGCTATCTCTCCCTCTCCCCCCTTTCTCTCTCATTCACTTCATCTCTCCCTCCATCTCTGCTACTCT
>VDFB02147006.1:0-69328 GCA_007258455.2 Sequoia sempervirens
AAGCGCAACTCGAACTGTGTTGTGTTTTTTTAAGAACCCTGTAAATAAGAACCTGAACTATCTCAAATGTTGGCTAATGTTTCAGTATATGTTGGCTAAATGCAGGCCCTGTCGTGCTGCCTGGCATTGTTCAGTGAGGTCTGTAACTTGGGCATTATTGATCATGTCTGAGAAATTTGACAATATTTTGAAGTTTAGAGGGCATTCCGCGGAGACTGAAAAGCAACAGATTGACATTACGAGAGAAAAGACGATTGGAAATCTCAATTTTAAGGCCATTGTTTCTTGGGAAAGCTTTTGAAAGATTAGGGTGAAGTCGAATTGGGTTTTTATGCACAAAGTTTTAGTTCCTGCTGCGATTTCTGCATTTCTTGGATGAGGAAGTTTTGTTACGGCGATTTTGCATTTCTTGGATGAGGAAGTTTTCGTTACCATAAGGATTTTCCAAGCCCATTTCTGCAGCTAATAATATTGCAAACTGTGATAATGGAGTCAGGAAAATTGCAACTATGATAATGGAGCTGGGAAAATTGCCCTTCTGGTTCAAAAGTTTTGAGCCAATAATATTTAAGAAAAATCATTTTTCAAATATGTTTCGTTATAAAATGTGCATCTATACTTTAATAATAGATAAATATTTGTTAAATAGAAAAAAAAAATTGAATGCTCATTTGCTAAAAGCATAGTTATTAATAACTAGTTAAACAACAGGGGTTGCCTATAGTTCCCTTGGAGGAACTAAAGGAACTAATAAGATGAATTATCCTCACCTTTCAAAATTAGCAAGTTTAGGGATGATTGAAATTGAAGAGAAATTAAATAATTCTTGACAAATTGAGAGGAAAGATTAAGTAAGGAATTATTTAATCTAAGACATGAATAGTTAGGAAGAAATAGTGATGAGCATTAATTAAATAATGAAAAAAATTTATTTAATTATTTAATTAGTTTTAGATGAAAAATTAGTGAAAAGTGTCGTCGGAGACTTAGGACAATTTTTCAATGTCTACAAGTTAAATTATCTTCTAGAGTTTGATATTTTCAAGAGAGGTAAAATTCACTATAAATTTAATCTAAATTAATTGTGATTGGAAAATACGTCAACAAGACTTAAGGGCAATAATATGATTATTTTCCCATAAACAATTATAAGATCATATTTTAAATTTCAAGGAGTCATGTGAGCCCTAAGATAGATGATCTCCTATAAATAATATTTATAATATATAATTTTTATCATTTATAATTTATAATTACTAATTAATGCATTTTTTTAGTAAGTCATGGGGATTAGATGAAGACGAAGAATTGAAACCAAAAGTTCCAAGTTCTAGCTTCAGCCCACTCTTTGCTTTTCGTAATAGTACAATAGAGACAAAACCAAAGTTGGAACTTGAAAGTTTTGGTTCTAATTCCTCATCTTCATTTGATCTCCATGAATGACTGAAACGAACACACATAATTAACACAAAGAATTGAGGGAGCCATGTAATCCTTACGAGCTAGAGGATCTCCTATGCTAGTATTCTAGAAATAAAGAGTTAATGCCTTTGAGTATGGATAGCATGTATTATGAATAGTGTAATGGTTCTTTTAGTTCAACATGGATTCTTACAACTCAAGAATCAATATCAACCAACTTCCACTTTTTCATTCCAAAGATGTTCTAACTCTTTGGATCAACAATAGTACCTATAAAATTACAATACAAGAGCAACCTAGTCTATTGTTTCAATTTGCATTGGAGCTAGATGAGGATGATTCATCCAAGGAAAGAATCCTCAAGAAGGAGAAATTAGGGACAATGTTTTGTTTATTTATTATTTAACCATGCTTTAGATAATATATCACAAACATGAAGGATGATGATAATAACACTAACAATAACCATAGCAACAACAATTTCCAATCACAGGCAGCCTTCACTTTTTCTATAATATTTTGTAATGGTATGTGTGCAAAGAAGAGTGATATATCAAGCTTGCATATATATGGGTGACATAACCAATAAATATGTATTTCATATAGTTACATGGGTATTTTAAGATACATGGCATATTTTATAAACCTACACAAGAATGACTTAAGAGCTCATGCATGTTTTGAAGATAATGCATTTGTGTTGATCAATAGGAGGTTGCATGAAGTTTGTTCAAGATAAGCATGATTCAATTTTTATATCATAAATCATATGCAATACTCAATGAAATACGTATTGTCTTTTGTGGTAAGCTTTATCATTTCCAACTTTCTTGTCTTGTGTTGTAAATAGTCCTTAAGGTAGAAAAATAGAGCCATAAGCAAGATAATTATTACTTGATTGGACACAAACAATGGTAGCATTACTGCATTGTTCTAAAATTTGAAAAAAATTCACCATTATAAATTTGAATTAAACGTAGAAATTTACTTGATATCACAATACCCAAGAAGGTAATGCTAGATGAATATATATTATTAGCACATACCCCTAGCACTCGAGGAACCATGTATACACATTTTCCTTTTAACCTATTTATAGTTGTTTCCCTTTATCCTAAAGGTAAGGAATACTTGTTCCTTAGCACAAGAATTCAGTCACAATAAAAATAAAAGATAAATAAAAAAATTCTAGCATTATATCAATAAGCTAAAAGGAAAATTATTGTTATAGAAAGCACAAAATAAATATAGAGAGCATTGGAAATCCTTGATGAAAAACTCCATTAATACTAGGCCCCTCACCACTAATAGCTTACAAAATTCTTGGGAGCCTCAATGTAGTAAAAAAGACTCAAATTGCACATAAAACCCCAAATCTAGCCCTTGTTTCTTGTAAGCATGAAAAAATCCTTGATGTAGTAATAGAGGCACAAAGTGCACATAAAACCTCAAATCTAGCCCTTGTTTCTTGGGAGCCTCTTTTTCTTAGATGGTATATTGCATGTCAATCAACTATTATATCTTATTATATATTGTGATCATCATTACACTAATAATTAACTACTTAGTGAGCTATTTTAGACATGGAGGCTTACTGTGAAGAAAATGTAGGTAATATTGGCTCTGCAATCAACTCAGAAAATGGGAAATGGAGTTAATATTCATACAATGATAACGCCAATGCCAACGCCATCCATCAATCTCGCAACATTATGTAAAGAGGGTCGGTTGAACGAGGCGCTACACATTCTGCTTACTACACACAACCCACCTGCAAATTCTTCTACATATCTTCAACTATTGCAGACCTGCATTCTCAACAATGCACTTTCACAAGGCAAACAAATCCACTCTTTCATCACTCACAGGGGTTTTCTATTTGCCACACGCTCTTTTTTTCAGAATAATCTTATCAACATGTATGTCAAATGTGGTAGTTTGCTAAATGCACGGAAAGTGTTTGACAACTCGACAGAACGAGACGTCTCCTCATGGAACACCATGATTGCAGCTTACAGAAGACATGGCTATCCTCAAGAGACATTGAAACTATTTTACCAAATGAAACGAACAGGTATCCAACCCGACCAGTTTACATTTGCCAGCATACTCCCAGCCTGTGCCAAAATGAGAGCTTTTGAGCAGGGAATTGGCATCCATCAAACTATAATTGAAGAGGGTTTTTTGTCAGATGTTGTTGTTGCTAGTGCCGTGGTAGACATGTATGCAAAATGTGGAAGCATATACAAGGCACGGGAACTGTTTGACAGAATGCCTCATAGAAATGTGGTCTCGTGGAATGCAATGATTGCAGGATATGCACAAAACGGTGCTCTTGACGAGGCTTTAAGGCTTTTCAAAGAAATGCCTCAACCAGATGTCATTTCATGGAATGCCATGATTGCAGGATATGCACAAAATGGGTTTGCTGAAAAGGCCTCAGAGACATTCAAGCAAATGCAATGTGCAGGTTTAAGTCCAAGTTCCACAACTTTTATCAGCATTCTGCCAGCTTGTGCTAAAATGGGAGCAATAGAACAGGGAATGAACATTCATCAAAGAATAATTGAAAATGGACTTGTATCGGATGTTGTAGTTGCAAATTCCCTGATAGACATGTATGCAAAATGTGGAAACATTCACAATGCACGCAATGTGTTTGACGAAATGCTTCAAAGAGACGTGGTTTCATGGAATGCAATGATTGTAGGATATGCACAAAGTGGTGTTCTTGATGAGGCTTCAAGGCTTTTCGATAGAATGCCTCAAAGAAATGTGGTCTCATGGAATGCGATGGTTGCAGGGTTTGCACAGAATGGGTTTGTTGAAAATGCCTTGGAAACTTTTAAACAAATGCGCTCGGCAGGTGTAAAGCCAGACTCAACAACTTTTGCTAGCGTCCTTCCATCCTGTGCCAAAATGGGAGCTTTAGAACAGGGCAGGAACATCCATCAAAGTATAATTGAAAACGGATTTTTGTCAGATGTCGCAGTTGCAAATGCCCTTATAGACATGTATGCAAAATGTGGTATTATACACAAGGCACGTGAACTGTTTGATAATATGCCTCAGAGAAATGTAGTCTCATGGACTGCAATAATTGCAGGATATGCACAAAATGGCTTTTGCAAGGATGCCCTCAAACTATTTGAACTTATGAAGCACTCTGGAACATACCCTGACCATGTAAGCTTCTCTTGTGTTTTATTTGCTTGCAGTCATGCAGGTTTAGTTGACGATGGCTGTAAATACTTCAATAGCTTAAGTGATTCTTATTGCATTACGCCTACAGTGGACCATTATGTGGGCATGGTTGACCTACTTGGCCGTGCGAGTTATCTTGAGGAAACTCTAAACTTTATTATCAAAATGCCATTTAAACCTGTGGTAATTGTGTGGATGTGTTTGTTTGCTGCCTGTAGATCACATAAGAATATGGGGTTAGGAATGTTTGCGGCAACTCGCCTGTTTGAGTTGGATCCTAAAAATGCCGCGTCTTATGTTCTTCTGTCAAACATCTATGCAGAAGTAGGCAGGTGGGGTGAGGTTCAAAAGGTAAGGAGATTGATGAAAGATCGAGGGGTTAAAAAGATACCTGGATGTAGCTGGATTGAAAGCCATCAAATGGTTCATGCCTTTGCTGTAGGAGACCAATCACACCAGAAAACACAGGAGATATATGCGAAGTTGGAAAAGTTTTCTTGGGAGATGAAGGCAGCAGTGCATTCTCTAGATTCAAAACATGTACTTAATGATGTGGAAAAGGAAAAAGAATAATTCCTCTGCCACCATGGTGATAAATTGGCGATTGTATTTGAGTTTTTGAAGACGTCCCCTGTTAATTATTAGGATTGTTAAGAACCTTCGAGTATGTGTTTACTCCCACACTGAAGCAAAGTTTAACTCTTACGATTGTTGCAGACAAATTGTTGTGAGAGATGCGAACTGGTTCTATAATTTGGATTAATGGTGATGCTATGTGAAGAAATCTGTAAACATAGTCTTGTACAACAAGGTGCTCCACGTCAGACATGCAGTTGCAAAGAAGTGGCCAGGTTTTTCTTTCCGTTTTTAAAAACTCTTTTTTATCTATGTTCAGAGATCTACAGTTTAGACCTTGCTGTTGACTTGATGAAATCAGATGTCTAGTATGCAATGTGTGTTACCTATGTATACTGATGGGATATTTATTAAAACCCTGTTTTTATATTCTGTGAAGGTGCCATGACATTGAGCTGTTTTCAGGAAACCTGCATGTCAAAGAATAAAAAGCTGGAAGAGGAGTTGGAAAGTGGGAAAAAGCAAGAGAGGACCACTTGAAGGAAATGGAAAGAGGAGGTAGAAAGTGGAAAAAAAATAAGAGAGGAACACTCGAAGAATATGGAAAGAGGAGGTGGAGAATGTGAAAATGGGATGATACCTTCTTAGTAGAAAGGTGAGAAGGATGTACAATTAATTCATTTAATCTGTCTTATATCATTTTATCTAGTGTTCTTTTATTTAGATTAATTGTATTGTTTTGTCTAATGGCAGGTCTGCTTTTGGGAATTAAATTACTTATATCAGATTGTGTATGTAGATTCATATATGTTTGTTTTATTAATTGAAATCGATTGTCAAATTATTGTTAGTCTCTATAGATAACCACAAAATAAGATTGAATATAAAGTCTAGGACAATAGTTTAAGAGACTGTGCCTAAAACATTTTTAAGAAAAATAAAACAAAATTAAAAAATGTACAATAGATGAAGCATCCAAAACCAATAATAAAACTCAAAAACTAAGAGTGCTTCTATCAAGGTATGTACATCTCATTGGTTTTGACACCTTGTATTTCATGTCACCATTGTTTGAAAGCCTTTTTATTTACTAGGTTAATTATATAAAGAACTATTAGATGCATGCTTTGAACTATTACAATTTGGATGTTAGCACGAGCATCACTTTAATATGGTAAGAAAGTTAATAAGGTTTCTTTGCATCCTTTTACTTTGTTGAAGGACTAATATGTTTGTAACTCACATTCTTAATTTTTAGATTTCATTTGAGTTCTATTGTTTATTGTTAGATAAAATAAAACAATTAGAATGCATATATGTAGAAGTGAAATTACAGTTTGTATTATATTATAGTTGGCATACATAATTGATGTCTGAAAAAATAGGATAATGATGGTTATGGTTTGAAGTTAGAGAGGAGTATAACTTTTCTATGTAGAAGTACATAATTTATTGTCCATTGTAGTTGCATTTATATGGTGTTAAAAATGAGATTTATTAATTGATATAGGCAAGAGGATGGCTAGGAAGTTACCTTAAAAGAGCTAAAGTTATCACTCTCTTGCATGAGATGGGCTATATTGTGGAAAACAAACAGAAACGTGTGATATGTAGTTAGGGTCAATTGAATTGTAAAAATAAAGTATTTGTAGTCACTATAAGTTTAAAATAAAAGAAACTTGGGAGGACAATGATCACAAGAACTTAGAAACAATGTTATGATTGAGAGGAACATCACAATTGTATATATATCATAGCATGATCAAATTGGATGCTTTCTTCATCTGTTGCAACCCCAACAAATGATGGTAAACATCAAATACCATGTGACAAGATAAGAGTTATAGAAAATATTCATTAGTTGTGTGCCAAAAAATACAAATGTAAACTAGTTTTTCTCTAAGTTTCAGGGGTGAGGGAGTGTAGGGACACATTTTGGGGATTGAAAAAAATATTCTTGATTTTTTGGGCATTTTATTTTCCAAATTTTTGGGATGAATTTTTTCTTCTTTTGATTTTTTAGGGATGCAATGAACTATTATGAAACTAATATATAAAACTATTTGAAAGTTAAATTTATAACTTGTAAAATAAGTTACAATTTATCATTTATGTAAGGCATATGACTAAAATATGTTAAAATTTATACATAGTTTTACAATTTGATGATAATTCGATTTAATTATCAATGGCAAGCATTTATAATACAATAGTTATATTATTCATCAAGTTCAAGATACAAGTTATAAAGTACAATACTACAAAGTAAATTTGATTATAAATTGATTCAATGATCAATGTCAAGCATTTGTAATACAATAGTTATATTATTCATCAAGTTCAAGATAAAAGGTACAAAGTACAATATTGCAAAGTAACAATGACTAATCTCTCCCATTATTTGATGCAAATGTCAAGTACTCATCATCATGAGAACTAATGAACTCATCTTCCTCTTCCTTTGTTTTATCTTTTTTGTGCCCTTCTCTTTTGGTAATAGAAAAAGAGTATGGTCTAAATTTTTTTAAGTTCTTTAGGTTGGGGCGCCTTGATGGGCCACATTTTAGGTTAAGGCTTATGGTTGGGCCTTTTTTCTTTTTAGTATTTTTAATAAATAAATGATATTTTGTTGTTATTGTTATGGGCATCCTAATGCCCTTAAGACAAATAAGGATGCTTGGAGGTCTCCTAGTCTAGGAATGAGAGGACATCCACAAACATCCTTGCTCTACAAAGGAGCCTCGGGGATAGCCTCGGGGATAGCCCCCTTTAGGAGGCCAAGTATTGGGAATGTGGGGGGTTGAGGTGGGTTTTATCCTTATCTTGCCATCCTCACTATGTTTGGGACTCTAGGCTTGGGGGTGGAGATATGTCCTCATGGATTCTTGATGTAGACCAAAGTCCATGTGGCCCACCTATTATTTTTACAAACTTCAAGCACAATTGAATATTTTGTAGAGATTTCAATATGAAAAATTATAATAATTTATTTATTAATGATAAAATTTTAAATAATTTTATCAATATTTCTCCAAGTTTTAGAGATAGAGAGAGAGACAGACAAGTTTTAGGGATGACAATTATTTTCTAAAATTTGTGGACAACTATTATATAATATATAAAATTAATATTCACATATTTTAAAACACAAATAAATGAAAATATTATGTTTTTAACAAGGTATGTGCAGGATCATCATGGAAAAAATAGGCCCTTAAGTGGCGAAAAATTCAGAAAAATCAAAGTTAGGCAACTTGATGTAAAAATTTGAATAAGTTATCTATATTATTTCAAAAATATGTAAGAATAGAATCTGTATCAAATTGAATGTAGTTTATAGACTACTAGGTTTATTTTTATTTTTTTTAAATCTATTTGGTGAAAATTTGAAATTTCAATGCAGTATCTCTTAAATTTCAAGGAAAAAATAAGTAGGTGTCTGTCTGACCACCCTAACCACAATAAAATTATAATTTTTTTTATAAGATTTTAGATATAAGTAGATGACTCATGTCTCGATGTGATGCATATTTTATAATTTTTTTTCAAGTAAATAATTAATTATAAATTTTTTATTACAATTTTTTTAAAAATATAAAAGCTCATATGTCTGACCACCTTAACTTGGTCAAAACTTCATGAAATTCAATTTTTTTTAATCCTATAGTATGCAAAGCATAGAATGTGACACATGTTTCAAATTCAAAAAATGTGATACCGTTTGAAAGCTATAGATGTTTTTCAATCAGCGTATCAATCAAGATTTTAGTTATAATTCAAATAGAAAGTGAATAATAATTATTTATTAAAACATAATTTATATTGGCAGAAAATTGAGAATCTCTTTTAAAAACTCTTTTTCGTTTCATCAATTTTGGGTAAAAAATAGTCATCAGCCACTTACCCTACACATACCCATCATATCGCCACTTTTTGGCTCATTATGATTCTGCATATACCCAACAAACCATAAAAAATTGAAATTTCAAACAATTACAATAATAATTAATTGATCAAAAACTATAAACATAGCATGAAACTTTCTTTATATTAAGGGTTTCTAAAACACAAATGTTACATCAAGGTTAATACATATGTACATATAGTAACAAGCTTAAAAGTAGAGTGATCATCCTATTGATATCTTGGAAATTGTTCCTCTTCCTCTCTTCTTTTATTTCTTTTCTCATTTGGTGAATGCAGAACAACAAAAAACATGGGGTTTAATAAAAAAAATTGGTTTGAGGGTTTTAATAGCCTCCTAATATGTTTATTTTGTTATTTTTATATGCTTGATGTTGGGATACCTTAAAGTCTTGGGACAACTATTTGATTGGGAAAAGGCATCTAGATCCTAAATCACACTTCTCCTAATATGGACATTAATGATTAGAAATGATATCAAATTCACTTGACTACAAACCTTAATAGCAGAGTCATTGTATACACTCAAATTTGGTCTGGAGAATTAATTAAATACTAGTTATTTAATTAATAATATTTAATTCTTCTACTTATAAATAAATTGAAATTTTTATTTATATAGTTCATTTTCTCTAGTTCTTTCTATTATAAATCATTTTCTTCATATCTTAATTAAATGAACAAATTTAATTAGTTTGTTTTATTTAATTAACTTTCTCTCATTAAATTAGAATTTTAAATTCGAATTTAAGAACATGTCTACTACTTTTTTCCCACCTTCCATCTCATCATGTGTCTCAAGAATATTTAATTTGACATTTATCATCAACAAACTCTAACTAATTTGGGACACTTGGCCTTCATTTCCATTTTATTCCTCTTCACACTTGGTAGTTTGTTCTTATGAAGGGAACACATTTCCCTTTTTCTCTCTAACCTCTTCATCTTCATCTGTCCATTCTCTAGATCAAATCCAGATCGTTAATTATTATTTGAATTCCTTGATATAATGTTTCATTGGTGTGTTGTAAAGTTTTATTTGCTTATTCACGTTATTTTCATACACACATAAATTGGCACCCATTATGGGGCCTAGCCCCATTTTTAATATTTTCTTGCAAGTTTTCGTCGACAAGCCCGTTTGTGAATTTCAAGGTAGCGCATTTGTGTCCTATTTCAGTGCATAGGTGGTGACTTTCGACGCATCCAAGCTTTGTTATAGCGCATACACAACTCAGACCAGTGCATCTACCTCCTCTTTTCATGCATATACATGATTTGATTTACCTTTTTTGTTTTCCAGAATAGAGCATTGAATGTGTTTAATAACACATATACTAAATATTTTAGTGCATATGCTCTTTGTTTTAGCGCATACACCTTTATTTGTAGAAATTTAAAATTCTGGGGGATTGATTTGTATCTTTATGTTTTGCAGGTGCTCTATACGCTGTCAAAAACATATTTGAGACTACTAAAGATGTCTGCAGGGGCTAGACTTATTTTCCTTTGATTAAATTAGGCATCTAGTTTAATTACAAGGTTAAAGAACACCATGTATGTGTTGACGATCGAAATGGCATAGCAACAGTTAAACAAAATATTGCTATTATGTTTCTCCTGAAAGAGAAAGATAACACATGGATATCTTAGCTCCCAAGGTCTTTGTAGTTGGTTCTCAACTGTGTTGATGTCCCTCAGTGGTCAATGTAACAGTAATGTTCAAGGGGCCTACTGGTGTGAGCTTCTGGATTGTTCTAAGATCAAGCATGAATTTAAACCTACTCTAACCAGGGTTTTTAAAGAAACAACAAAAGATAGATCAAGGCTTTGGTACTGAAAAGAATGATAATTCACCTATCTTAACCAGACTTGTTATCCTTCAAGGAATTGTAAACTAAAACTGAAGAACAAAATTAACTTGTGATTAACACACAGTTGCATTCATTCACAGTGTTGATTTCTACAACAGAGTACTAGTTACCATTTTTAATAAAACACCAAAATAACATTCCATTCCCTGAAGGCTTCGCAAACCGAATGATTAACTTAAGACAAACACCATTCTGAAACACAATTTGAAGTAGATTAAGATCTGGTTGCTTCTACTGTTAATGAAATAGATAAGCAACACTTACAAAGCTGGCACAATCAATAGTGTACAGAAAATTTGACTCCAAATTGTTTCCATTTTATATTAAGAAAACTTGAAAGATACATTACAGGCTTCTGCTAAATCTAATTTCTAACTAATAAGACAAAAGAAGCTCCTATTACAAAGAATTAGGATGCAATTTTGTCTCATCTATCTTTCCTCTATTTCCCTATGTATTCTAAAACTTCTTCCAACCCTAAGTTCTCTAACTGTGTTTTTTTTTTCTTCTAACCCTTTACAAAGAGGCAAGAATGCATTATATACAGAGTGTACCAAAAAGAATGCGTTGTCCCCTGTATTAGGGTTTACAAAATATCTACTTTCAGGAGGGTCAACTCTCAGATCTTTTGGATAGAGTTAATGCTGCATTGAATGTGAAACCATGCTGTCTGTGTTGGTGAAAGATTGTCCCAGGGGTGATCTTAGATCTTTTGCATCTGCAGCATTTACTTCTGGTATCCATGTCTATCTTTCAACTCCTTCAAAGGGTTGTCTTGAATGCTCTAAAGCATTTTTCCATTAATACTGATCCGCCTCCTCGCCAATAGTCACTACAGCTGTCCCTGTGAGTCATGGTTGCTTCTTTCCTTTGGCCTCCTTCATGTTCAAGACTTTTCTGTATGTTGACCATCTTCTGGAAGCATCATCGGGCCTCTTTTTAGGTCTAAACATCATCACTTGAGTCGATCCATTGCCTTGATCTTAGTATGAATCCATGTCATTTGCATTCTGTTGGTCTTCCCCTTTTTTGTTTTACCAAAATAGTCAATTAGTCAAATTGTTGTTGGTCCGCCTCCTGAGCTCCTTCTGATTGGTGACACATACGCCACGCTAGATTCTTGGGCAGTCAAAGGTCATTTGAATGGAATTGCATGTCGGTGAGACACTCATCGTGTCTCCCCGATGCGATTATATCGCTTCTATCAACTATCAGCGTAGCGGGTGACAGTCGATGAGACCCTTCGGCGAGCTGTAGAAGTCATATCGAGCCCACAGGAACCATCGGCAAGACAATAGGCATCGGCCAGAAGTCACAGTGAGCTCCTCTGGTCATATCGATATCCTTTTTTATCACTGAGACTTCACTTCGTCAGCGGGACATCATAGCGAGGCCAGACCTTTCACCCCAAGCTCATTCTGTATCGGCAAGACCCCATCGGGTCGGCGAGACCTCATGGCGATGTCTTCTTTTTCTCCCCGAGCTCAAGCTTCTACTACCTCGGAGAGACTTCTTCAAATCGGTGGGATGTCACGACGAGGCTCTGGATCCTTTGGCGAGCTCATTTCTTTATGTCGGGGAAACCTCTTTGTTTCGGGAAGACCTCTTACCGAAACCACAACCTGTCGGTGAGAGATCCCCGGGTCGTCGAGACCTTTCATCAAGCACACTTCATTATATTGAAGGGAGAAATCGTGTTGGCGAGGCCCCTTTCTTGTCGGTGTGACCTTACAGTGAACCCCCTTCATTCTCCCCGGGTTGCCGAGACATTCGTTCTTCGCCGAGACGTCACTCCGACGTCTTGGTGTATCGGCGAGACCCTCCATAGTCGCCGAGACCTTTCGGCTAACAAAAATCTTCTCTGATGCCCCTCTAATTCGACAAGAGTTCACCCTATTGGTGAGACTTCTTGCCGATGCCACCTATTGTCGCCGTGACAATATCATTCTCCCACCGAATAAGCAACATGTCGGTGTGACAAAATGGGTCGGCAAGACTACAGGACCTCACACCGATAGACCCCTTTCTTGCTTTGTCGGCGAGACCATATGCACTCGCTAAGACATCTCTTCGCCGCAAAAGCTTCTCATCGAGATGCATACCCTCATCGGTGGTCGGCAAGACCACACGCCAAAGGAACAACTCTTGCCGAAGTGTTTTCTCCTTACACGCTAGTCGGTGAGACATGAAGAAGTCACTGAGACTTCTCCTCGAAGGAAAATCTTCGGCTGACTTGTGCATCCCTCCGTCATCGGTCGATGAGACACAAGGATCTTGCCAAGACCTTTCTCCGAAGGAGACTTTCATGCCGATGGGAAACTCTAAGTCGTTGGGACGATGATTGATGTCTTGTCAATAGGTATCTGCATGTGAATTCTGATCACTATGATTTCCATGAGGTTTTTCCGATAGGCAACACAAATGCCCATTAACAAAATGCACAAGTAGTCGGCAAGACATCTGCAAGGTCTTGCCGACTTTCTTCTTAGAGGAAAATTATGACCAACTGGATTGAGGAATACATTCCAACTGAGCTCCCTTGGAAAATATCATTATGTGCATGATTTAATCTTGCAAAACAAAGTCTCCTTTAGCCCTCAGAAGGACATAAAATATAACATAATGAAATACACCATTGTTTATGATAATCTTATTCAATTTATAGCAAGAAGAGAACCAATTTAAGCTGAGACAAAACCAAAATTTGGCAAAACTAGAAGGCAACTCAAGAAGAAAATAGAAGAAGCCCCAAGAGCAAAGCAAATAATAGAGGCAAAGAAACCAAAAAGAGAAGGGGGACCCATTTTGTTCCATAATAAAATGGGGTGGTTATGCAAGGCATAACAAATGGCGACTCAGTTGGGAAAATGGTTTAACCATTTTCAAGAAACTGAAAGCTTCAGCTACCCAGAACTCCTGGTTTATGAACATTACAATTCCAGTTGGATCAGTTTTAGTAACCAAGGCTGAGCTAGAATTTTAAATGTAAATCAACAATGGCTACTTTTGAATCTATGTGTGTGCTTGATTGTGCATCACTCTTTTATAAAGTTTTCTCAATCTTTTAGACAACAATGTGCAAGATTTGAGCTACATGAGTTGATTCCCTTTAGCTGTTATGCAATGATATCCTGGGCATTGCTCCGCTGCCAGTCAGGCATCCATAGCCTCAACGGAGATACCTCTAGTTTTTTCACAGCATTGCTCTACTGCCATCTAGGCATCCATAGCCCCGGTAGAGATACTGGAGTCACCCATTCATATTGAGTTTTCTTTTCTCTTTAAATAGTTCTCTTTTTCTTTTTCTTTTTCTCATAGAGTTTCAGATATTTCATTCAATCAATTTTTTTTCAATAAGTCATATGTTTAACATCTATTCTGGGTTGAAAACTACCATGGACCTCATAACAACACTTGGGAGATCGGATTTTTCACTCAAATCTTACAACACTATCATCCTAGGACAAATATACCTTTACAAGAGGAGATGATCTTGATGATTTGTGACAGATTCAGAGGGAGCTAATGAAGGTTATTTACTTTGTACCTTATTTTCAATACTTTCCACAACTCTTGTTGACAATGGTCATAAAGCAAAAGTTTAGGACAAAATCACCCAATCAACAAACCTGAAAATCACTAAACCACTTCTCTCCTAGTAGCCATAATATGCTGAAGATAACAACCACCATTTTAAGATGGGAAAGAACGGATAAACCCCAAAAAACAAAACAAAACAGAAACCAAAAGAATAAATAAAACAAAAAGACAGAGAGAAAGGACAAATAAACAAACAACGAATTATAAACAAAGGAGCAAATTACTTACACAAAGACCAACAGATTATTCACATAAAGAATAGAGTTATTTACACACAAAAATTATTTACAAGCAAAAACTATTTACATAGATGGATCACCCAGCAAAAGTACCAACTTCATGACTCAAAATAGTGTTTAAGAAACTGTCCATTGACAGGCAATGCAACAGGTTCTCCAGTTAAACTACTCAATCGAAAGGCATTTTCTCCTAGGATCTTAGCAATCTGATAAGGACCTAGCCAAAGCTTATCAAATTTCTGGTGACTGCCCTTCTTTTCACTAGCTTTATCCCATAACAACACAAGGTTCGATATCCTAAAAGCTTTGATTTTGGCTCTTTTGTCAAACCAATGCTTGACAACAACCTGGTGCCTAAAGAATTGTTGCAAGGCGACATCTCTCTGTTCTTCTAATTTCAACAAAGCAGCTAATCTTACTTCTATCCTATTGTCACTAAAGTAGAATTTTTGCATGAACTCAAGGATAGGTATTTGTAGATGGATAGGGAACACAGGCTCTTTTCCATACACTAACTTGAATGGTGAAGTCTTTAAAGCAGCCTTAATCCTAGTCCTATCTGCCCATAACGCGAATCTTAGCTAGGTATGCCAGTCCCTAGGGTTGTTTTCTAACAATTTTTTAATTACCCCTAAGAGATTCTTATTGGTTGATTCTGCAGCTCCATTGGCTTGTGCGTAATAGTTTGAAGAATACTTCAAGACAATCTTGTGATCATATGCCCAGGAAATAAACTCAGCAGAAGAAAAGGTAGAGCCATTGTCACATACCAGAGCAAAGGGTATCCCAAACCTAGTGGTGATGCATTCGGTGAGGAACTTGATCACTACCTCTGTTGTGCTGTTCTTGCAGGGTATAGCCTCTGTCCACCTTGTGCAGTAATCAGTAGTAGTCAAAATAAACTTGTGCCCTGCAGAAGAGTTTGGGTTAATTACCCCAATAAAATCCAACGCCCATTGGGCAAATGGTCTTACCTCGTAGACATGCTACAATGGCATGGCTGCATGGTGTTCTCTTGATGCAGAAATCTGACATATGTGACATGTTCTCACAAGATGATGGGCATCTTTGAATACATAAGGCCAGTAATAACCAGATCTGAGGATCTGGTGTGCCAATGAATCAGCAAAACCATGACCTATGCTGTGTTTCCCATGAAACTCAAAGATCACATGTTTAGCCTCTTGTTGATCAAGGCATCATAGGTACACTCCCTTCAAATTTTTCCTGTATAGCAACCCTCCTTTGAGCATATAATGGGAACTCTTCATTCTTAGTGCTCTCCTTTGAGTTGCATTCATTCTTTCTGGACACCGATTGTTGAGCATAAAATAGACAATATCAGCATACCAAGGGTTGTTGGAGAAGGACTGGGTTGTGTATTGCTAGCAAATGATGTTGTCGCTAGCATTTGCCATAGACTTAGATAGGACCGTACCTCTAACAAGTTTCATCGGGTGTATCTCCAGATCAAATTCCTGCAAAATGGCCATCCATTTCCCTCTTCTTTCTCCCAGCTCACTCTGCATGAGTAGGGACTTCACAGCAGTGTCAGGAACTACAACAATGATTTGGCTTCGGAGAATGTACTGCCTGAACTTCTTGATAGCTCAGACTAGTGCAAAAGCTTGTTTCTCAAGAGGCAGGTATTTGATTTCAACGTTCTTAAATGGAGAGCTCATAAAAGCGATCAACCTCTCCTCTGCCTTCCCTCTTCGTTGAGTCAGGACAGCTACACAGGAATGTTCAGACTCAAAGGAATAAATATAGAACGGTTTTAAATAGTCAAGGCTGGTGAGGAATGGCGCTTCTAAAATGGATCACTTGATTTGTGAAAACGCGACCTTTGCCTCCTCACTACATTCTATTTTGGCATCTTTCTTCATCATTTCATTTAGTGGTTTTATGATTTCTGCAAAGCCCGTGATGAATTTTCTCACAAAGTTGATCTTTCTAAAAAAAGATCTCATCTCTTTCTTGCTTCCTGGTCTGGTTATCTTGAGAATGGACTCAACTTGATCTGGGTCAATCGATATTCCCCTTTCTGAAATTATATGTCCCAAGAGCTTTCCTTTAGAAACCCCGAATACGCACTTTTGGGGATTGAGGGAGATGCTATACTGGATACACCTCTCGAGAACCTTAGCCAAGTCTGCAGCGTGGTTCAATTGGTCCTTGGAGAACATTTTCAGGTCATCCATGTAAACAATAATGCATTTACCGATCAAGTCCTTGAATGCTACGTCCATGGCGCGTTGAAAAGTTTCTCCAACGTTTATCAGACCGAATGGCATCCTTCTGTATGCAAATGTTCCCCACTTTGTAGTGAAGGCTGTCTTCATTCTGTCTTCACAGTTAACCATTACCTGATTGTATCCAGAATAACCATCCAGGAATGATATCATCTGAGACCCATTGACAGTCTGCAAGACTTCATCCAAAGAAGGAAGTGGGTAGTTATCTTTTTTTGAAGCTCTGTTCAAATTCCTAAAGTCCACACATAACCTGATCTCTCCATTTTTCTTACGGACTGGGACTAAGTTAGCCACCCATATTGAATGTCGTACATGGAAGATAATCCTTGCAGAGAGCAATTTCTGGATTTCTTTAAGGATCAGTGGCTCAATCAGGGCATTGACAGGGCATTGTTTCTGTCGGAATGGTTTAGCTTCGGGCTTCAGAGGGATAGTATGAGTTATTACAAAAGCATTGAATGTCTTTAGATATTCATATCCCCAGGCTATCGCAGCAATATCTTTCTTTAGTACCTTCAATATATCTATTCTAATTGTTTCAGGGCAGGCTTTCCCTATGTAGACATTCCTTTCAGGGCCAGAATCAGCTAGGTTAACAGTTTCATATACGCCTCCTTTATCTTCAGCTGATATCATCTCTCGAACCCTTGGGTCTGAGTTGAAAATTCTTTCCAAGGCCACCATCCCCTTGGGAATGCTATTGCTCTTTAAATTGAGGACCCCTTCCTTATCACAATCTTCAGGGTTCCAATCCCCTTGATCCCTATTGGACTCATCAATGATCTATCCTTCGAAAACATCTGAGCTTACTAGGAAAACAAGAATATGTCGATCATCATCAAAGACTTGAAAGTTCCTGAAACTATCAGGAACAATAGGGGTGGATATCAATTCCACTGATAATTTATTAAGCTCAAAGCCTTGCATAGGTTCTAGGGTACTTGCAACAACAACTAATGAATCAGCTATTTTATTTTCTTCTCTAGGGATCAAACTAATCCCGAAAGCATCAAAATCTTCAATCAGGTTCCATACCTAATTTTTATAAGATGCCAACCTTTTGTTGTGACATGTGTATTGGCTATGCACCTGCTTGATAACAATTTCTGAATCTCCTCTGACCATCAAGGCTGTGACTTTCTTCTTATGTGCAAACATCAGTCCCCATGCCAGAGCTTCATATTCTGCTATATTGTTAGTGCACCCGAACTGCAACCTATAAGAAGCAAAGAAGGTTTTCCCTTTTAGGCTGGTTAGTTCAATCCCAACACCACAACCTGTCTTAGATTTGGATCCATCAAACGTGAGGGTCCACAGCTAATCATGAGCTGGGTTTGATCCTTTTGAGGTCATTGTGGGTGCTTGGATAGAATGAGCCATGGGTGGGGTCACTTGATCTTTTGGATCAGATATAGGGAATGGGTGTTTAATATGTTCCTTAGGAGTAATTCCCAATCCCTGCACAAATGTATTATGTAACCCAAGGTTATCCTTCTGACATTCACTTGCATCTTTGATGGATCCATCATGTTTCAGCATACCTGTGAGTGCATGGGTGTCTGGAAAATCTTGGAGTTGTTCCGCATAAACATGTTGGTTTGGAAGTGTAACTGAGTCAAGTTTGATTTGAGAAGGAATCCCCTTTGAAAATATCTTATCCCTAGTAAACATTATTAATTCTTTGGCTTCAAATGAGAAGTGGTCAACAATGGTCTCAGGCTGACTTGAGCTAGCTTCCTTAGCTTGGGAAATATGATTTAAAATATCAATGCAGGGTTGATAAGTCAATTCAGAATGATTTTGGTAGTGTACCCTGCACCAATTAAGGAGTAGCAGATTCTACTAATCGGTATCTTCCCCTAAGACAAGCTAATCCTGTTGTAGCTTATTGATCAATGCCTATTGGTTTTTATTAATCAGAGGATCTGAGAACTTTGGTATTGGCAGTTCTTTGGGATCAAGAACAGAAAAGGTTAAAATTTAATCCCTTTTATAAACACC
Organism: Sequoia sempervirens; assembly: GCA_007258455.2. Taxonomy (NCBI): domain Eukaryota; kingdom Viridiplantae; phylum Streptophyta; class Pinopsida; order Cupressales; family Cupressaceae; genus Sequoia; species Sequoia sempervirens. The sequence continues at coordinate 19,096 of VDFB02147006.1, forward strand.
TATCCCAGTTTTGAAATAGGCTACCTCATTGGGGCAATCATATTCAGTGATGATATGCTTGAGGCGAGGCTCAATTTCAATCCTAATCTGAGTAGGAATCCCTCTCCATGGTAGCCACATATGTGAAAAGTCAAGGGAAACATATCCCCCTAGACTTTTCATCAAATCTCTGCTCAACATCATACCATAGGTTTCGGAAATGTCTGCTACTTGAATATCGCTGTTGGTTAGGATCCTAGGGTCAGATCCTACTTGAACATGTATATTTCTTAATTCCCCCCTCCGTTTTGTCAAGTTGGATGACCTTCTTGTTTGTCTAAATGGGGTTCAATCCCAACTTCTTGCATATGGAAAATGGCATAACAGTGTCTGAAGCCCCTGAATCCAACAAACAATTATGTAGGTTCTTCCCACAAATTCTTAAACTCAAAAGAAATGGTGGAGTACCTACCTTGTTTCTGTACAAGGCTGCATTCACGTCCCCAGTAGGTGCCACCTTGTTCTTTCCTTTTGATTTGTCAGCTTGCTCCAAAGCTTTCAGCGCTATCTCCCGTTGGGCAGGGCACCACTTTAGGATGTCAAAATAGGACAAAGAAGTTTTGTTTCTGCATCTCAGAAACAATATCAAATTCTATATCATAATTCGCACTACCTTTGAAAACACCAAAGGAATTACCCTTGTTATGGAAGTCAGGTGGGCCTTTTGGTGGAGGAGGGTTATTATCAGCACTTTGATTAGGAGGCACCATGTGATTAGGTGGTGCTGATGAGGTGAATGGACCCTTATTTTGATTCCTCATGAAGTGTCCTCCTTTCGTCTGAAAGGCTTGGGCATCATATGAATCTTCTTCTGGTTCATTCTCCTCTTGCCTTGGGAATGAAGGTTCCTCCTCAAAGAGGTCATAAGTCATTGCTATATCTACTGAGTCGCCTTCTTTGTGAGGATTCCCTTGGAATGTTTGGGCATCTTCCTGTGCCATTTTGACAACTTTCTCCATTTCAAGGCAATTCACCTTAGAATGGGTTGCAATATCATGCAGCCTACACCAATTAGTCATAAAGTTGAGGTCAGCCACGTTTGCAGTATGTGATCTCTCCTCATTTTCTTTATAGTTATGAGAAACTCCACCATTATTGAGCCCTGTATTCCATTGTTTGTTGTTATTTGGCCTTTGGTTATACCCTTTATTTTGATTTTGATACCCTTGATTAGAGGATTTTTGGCCCTGATAACCCCTTTGATTGTAATTGTTATGATTATGATAGCTACCCTGATTGTTTTGGGAGGGGTTCAATCGAAGGTGAGCCATGTCATTTGTGACTTGGGACAGCATTTTCTTCAAGGTTTCTACCTCATTTGTAAGCTAAGTTGTCTTTTCATTTTCCACACTCTTAGCAACAGGTGGCTGACCACCATGATTTGGTATTCCAATTTGGTTAGGATGACCATGAGAACTTTGAGGAACCTGTGGTTGTTGAAAGAAATCAAGAGTTCCGGGAGTAAAGAATGGAATAGGTGGTTGAGCTTGCATTTCAGACATAGGTCCATAATGGGAAGGAGACATTCTCGAGACATTATTGAATAGAGGGGTTGGGCTATGCATCTGATATCCTATTGAAGGGAAACCTCCTCCAAGACTTTTTTGTTGAGAACTGATTTGTTGTTGTAGCTTGATAGATAGATGATAGACTTTGGATAGAGAATCAATGTCTACAGGTTGATAAGTCCTTTGCAGGAACAAGCCAAGCAAGGGGTCTATAACTCTAAAGTAAGTTTGAATGGCACTATTCTCAGCGACTAGATAGGGATCTTGCAATCTCCTATACATTTGTTGGAACCTGGTGTTGAACAAGGGCAAGGATTCACATGGCTCTTTCCTGATGGTAGCAAATTGGTGGTATAAATGAGCTGGATCCACATAAACCCTGAATTGATTAATGAAGGCATTTTCCAAGTGTGTCTAGGTCAGAATGGAACCTTGAGGGAGATTAAGGTACCAATTGTATGCCATATCCCCTAAGGAGTAAGGGAACAACCTACAAACTACATTATGGTGAGCTATCTGAGCTCTGGTACAAACATCCTTGAAAGTTTGTATGTGCTCTTCAACACTCCTTGATTCGCCATGAATGTATTTGGAGCAAAATTTCTCAGGGTTCTTGGGCATATCATGAAAACCTCCAGGAATAGTCCCCAATGGAGAGGGATTATTCTGAAAGAACACCATTGGTGGGGGTGGTAGTGGTTGAGCCGGCTGTTGTACGGGTTGAGCCAGTTGTGGTGACAATTGAGATGGATGCAGTGGTGGATTGATAGGTATCCACTGGGGTATTGGTGAAAAGCCTGGTGGAGTGAGCAGAGTTGATAAGGGTGGTATGACGGTTGCCCCAGTCTTATGACTCTTGTGTCTTATTGGGGTCTTGAGTTCTATGAAAGGTGATGGATTTTTATCTGATCGAAGAACTCTGTGGGGCCTTTCTGGGGAGGAAAACCTAGTTTTATCTAGTTTTCCCTTCTAGGCCCTCCATCTAGTGCCAGCTTCTATTGACGGTCAAAATGACACAGCAACAGTTAAACAAAATATTGCTATTCTGTTTCTCCTGAAAGAGAAAGATAACACATGGATATCTTAGCTCCCAAGGTCTTTGTAGTTGGTTCTCAACTGTGCTGATATCCCTCAGTGGTCAATGTAACAGTAATGTTCAAGGGGCCTGCTGGTGTGAGCTTCTGGATTGTTTTAAGATCAAGCATGAATTTAAACCTACTCTAACCAGGGTTTTTAAAGAAACAACAAAAGATAGATTAGGGCTTCGGTACTGAAAAGAATGATAATTCACCTATCTTAACCAGATTTGTTATCCTTCAAAGAATTGTAAACTAAAACTGAAGAACAAAATTAACTTGTGATTAACACACAGTTGCATTCATTCACAGTGCTGATTTCTACAACAGAGTACTAGTTACCATTTTAATAAAACACAAAAATAACATTCCATTCCCTGAAGGCTTCACAAACCAAATGATTAACTTAAGACAAACACCATTCTGAAACACAATCTAAAGTAGATTAAGATCTGGTTGCTTCTACTGTTAATGAAATAGATAAGCAACACTTACAAAGCTAGCAGAATCACCAGTGTACAAAAAATTTATGACTCCAAATTGTTTCCATTTTATATTAAGAAAACTTGAAAGATAAATTATAGGCTTCTGTTGAATCTAATTCCTAACTAAGAAGACAAAGGAAGCTCCTATTACAAAGAATCGAGATGCAGTTCTATCTCCTCTATCTTTCCTCTATTTCCCTATGTATTCTAAAACTTCTTCCAACCCTAAGTTCTCTAACTGTGTTTTTTTTCTTCTAACCCTTTACAAAGAGGCAAGAATGCATTATATCCAAAGTGTACCAAAAAGAATGCGCTATCCCCTGTATTAGGGCTTACAAAATATCTGCTTTCAGGAGGGTCAACTCTCAAATATTTTGGATAGAGTTAATGCTGCGTTGATTGTGAAACCATGTTGTCTGTGTTGGTGAAAGATTGTCCCGGGGGTGATCTTAGATCTTTTGCATCTACAACATTTATTTATGGTATCTGTGTTTATCTTTCAACTCCTTCGAAGGGTTGTCTTGAATGCTCTAAAGCATTTTTCCATTAATACCGATCCGCCTCCTCGCTAGTAGTCACTACAGCTATCCCTGTGAGTCATGGTTGCTTATTTCCTTTGGCCTCCTTCATGTTCAAGACCTTTCTATGTGTTGAACATCTTCTGGAAGCATCATCGGGCCTCTCTTTAGGTCTGAACATCATCACCCAAGCCGATCCATCACCTTGATCTCAGTATGAATCCATGTCGTTTGCATTCTGTTGGTCTTCCCCTTTTTTGTTTTACCAAAACAGTCAATCAATCAAACTGTTGTTGGTCTGCCGCTTGAGCTCCTTCTGATTGGTTAGACATACACCATGCTAGATTCCTGGGCAGTCAAAGGTCATTCAAATGGAATCGCATGTCAGTGAGACATTAATTGTGTCTCCCCGATGCGATTATCTCTTCTAGCAACTATCGACGTAGCGGTGACAGTCGGTGAGACCCTTCGGCAAGCTGTAGAAGTCATATCAAGCCCACAAAAACCATCGAAAAAATAATAGGCATCGGCCAGAAGTCATAGCGAGCTCCTCTGGTCATATCGATATCATTTTTTATCACTGAGACTTCACTTCATCGTCGGGACTTCATAGCGAGGCTAGACCTTTCACCCTGAGCTCATTTTGTATCGGCAAGACCCCATCGGGTCGACGAGACCTCATGGCAATGTCTTCTTTTTCTCCCTGAGTTCAAGCTTCTGCTACCTTGGAGAGACTTCTTCAAATCGGTGGGATGTCACGACGAGGCTCAGGATCCTTTGGCAAACTCATTTCTTTATGTTGGGGAAACCTCTTTATTTCGGGAAGACCTCTTGCTGAAACCACAACCTGTTGGTGAGAGATCCCTAGGTCATTGAGACCTTTCATCGAGCACACTTCATTATACCGAAGAGAGAAATCAGGTCGGCGAGGCCCCTTTCTTGTTGGTGTGACCTTATAGCGAACCCCCTTCATTCTCCTCGGGTCGCCGAGACATTCGTTCTTCACCGAGACCTCACTCCGACATCTTGGCGTATCGGCGAGACCCTCCGTAGTTGCTGAGACCTTTCGGCTAACAAAAATATTCTCTCTAATGCCCCTCTAATTTGGCAAGAGTTCACCCTATCGGTGAGACTTCTTGCCGACGCCACCTATTGTCGCCATGACAATATCATTCTCCCATCGATTAAGCAACATGTCGGTGTGACAAAATGAGTCAGCAAGACTACAAGACCTCACACCGATAGACCCATTTCTTTCTTTTTTGGCGAGACCATATGCACTCACCAAGACATCTCTCTGCCACAAAAGCTTCTCACCGAGATGCATACCCTCATCAGTGGTCGGCAAGACACAAGGCGCTCGGAAAGACCACACGCCGAAGGAACAACTCTTACCGAAGTGTTTGATCCTTACGCGCTAGTCGGTGAGACATGAAGAAGTCGTCGAGACTTCTCCTCAAAGGAAAATCTCTGGCCGACTTGTGCATCCCTGCATCGTCGGTTGGTGAGACACAAGGATCTCGCCAAGACCTTTCTCCGAAGGATACTTTCATGCCGATTGGAAACTCTTAGTTGCCAGGATGATGATTGATGTCTTGCCGATAGGTATCTACATATAAATTCCGATCGTTGTGACATCCCTAAGGTTTTGCCGATAGGCAACATAGACGCCCATTAACAAAATGCACAAGTAGTCGGCAAGACATCTGCAAGGTCTTGCTGACTTTCTTCTTAGAGGAAAATTATAACCAACTGGATTAAGGAATACATTCCAACTGAGTTCCCTTGGAAAATATCATTATGTGCGTGATTTAATCCTGCAAAATAGAGTCTCCATTAGCCCTCAGAAGGACATAAAATATTTCATAATGAAATACACCATTGTTTATGATAATCTCATTCAATTTATAGCAAGAAGAGAACCAATTTAAGCTAAGACAGAACCAAAATTTGACAAAACCAGAAGGCAACTCAAGAAGAAAATAGAAGAAGCCCCAAGAGCAAAGCAAATAACAGAGGCAAAGAAACCAAAAAGAGAAGGGGGACCCATTTTGTTCCAGAATAAAATGGGGTGGTTATGCAAGGCATAACAGTATGTTGTGTTCACAAAATGATAGGCCTATGCTCTCCCCTTTACTTGGTGACCAAAACACTAGACTCACTTGTTCATTTTATTGCAATAACACCTTTAGTAGACCTACCTTAGTGGGAAAAGTACTCACCTTAAGGGAACGACCTAAGTGGGAACAACTAAAGCCAAGCATTCCAACCCACTATAATCAAACATGAATTGTGATGAAAATCACTTTCAACGGTAGTGTGCATTGATAGCCCTCCCCTAGTATTCTTGAGATATGTAAAGCCTTTGTTCTAAAGGTTGGGATTCCTCCTGAGGGAGTTTATCATTTGTTGCACCGAACGAAAACCCTTACTAAGAAATTTAAGTGTAGTAGCCAAGCTAAGTCAGTTCCCGAACATTATAATATTCACAGTGCAAGGGGAGGGAAGAATCTGCCCCCAAGATAATCACCATATAACTACCAGAGATTTTTTGGCCAAAAGTGGAGGATTCGACTTTGGTTAAAACTCGGAAAAAGAAAAAACACAGGCACCCTCTAGGGGGTGACAGGGTTGTGTGAGCTGACGTAGTTCTAAGATATGGGTTGTGATGTTATTTTAATGACCCTTGACATTAGAAGAGTCTGACTCATTTGTTTGCTATTGTTCAATACCAGTGAAAATCAAAGGGATCAAACCAAATCCTAGAACATACACTTGATGTTTAGATCATAGGATGAAACAACTATTTTACTACTTGCTTTTGTGTTTGAAATCATTGTTTAGAAGATCATACATCAAAAACACTCAATTCACTTATTCAAAAACAAGAAAACCTAGGCAAACTTTCAAAATAGTGACATTTCCAGTTTAGCACATAAACTTCCTGTTTCAACGCATTGAGTTCATCTTTTAGCGCATATAGGATTTGGTATAGTGCATTCACCTCATCTTTCAGTGCATAAAATTTTTGTTCTAGTGCATTTAACTGATAGTCTAGCGCATATAGGGTCTGATTTAGTGTATTTATCCCATCTTTCAGCACATATACAACCTATTTTAGTGCATTCACCTGATACTCAAACAAAGAGCTAAATTGAACTTCTGTCTGACAACTAGAATCATATTTAGGGACCCTTTTCAGAGTAGAGATCATTCCTCATTAAAAAATTGGTTTAAACTTGAAGAAATTGGATTTTGCAAGCGCAATCCCTTTAACTAAACTTAGATCAAACAACTTAAAGTGCCTAATCACCAATCTCATCTCTAATTGTTAACTGAGTTTCAGTATCAGGATCTATCATCTTTTATCACGAAAAAAATGTTGTACATCAGATTTAGCCTAGTCTCATCAATATGATCTATCATCCTATTTGACTTAGGTACTTCATTGGCACTCCTAAAACAAAGATCAAAGTATGGCAAAACTCTATAACTTGCATGCTCGTTTTAACAAGAGCTCAAAAACAAAAACTCAAAGAAAAAGAAATAGAAACCCAAACCATCATGGAAGGAGAAGAAAATACTTTTCACATATTTCATTAACCTGAAACAGATGAGATAACTGATGAGGACATTCAACAAGCTCAACAAGACCCTAAAATTCACAAGTTCATGGAAAAAATTCTAGAAAAGGAGGGAGATAAATACTTTCTGATGCTGGAAAATCAAGGTGTAAAACTACCCAATGATTTTGATGTCAACCAATTGAAGGGAGCTCCCAAGAAAATATAAGTTGACTCACGAATCATAGATCCATTGAATGCTTTAACTCACCAAATGAAAAATATTCAACAACAAATCCTATACATGCGAAGGGGAACAACAAAGAGATATTTGTTGCAAGACATTTGTCCTTGTCCATTTGACAAAAATATGAACATGATACCTTTTCCACCACATTGTGAATTTCCAAGATATGACAAATACAATGGCAAAACTGATCCTCAGGATCATGTAAGAGAATTCTGCACCATGAGTCTAGAATTTGCACATGAAGAAACCTATCTAATGAGATTATTTCCAAGAAGTTTGGGTGGTCAATGCATGGAATGGTTTTCAAAACTCCCACCAGGTATTAGATCATTTGAGGAGCTAGTAAATAGATTTATCTCCTAATATTCATACAACATTCAACATGAAATAACCATGAAAGATCTCTATAACACAAAACAAAAAAATGGTGAGCCATTTCTTACATTCTTACAAAGATGGAGACAATTATTTGCTAGATATGCCTGTCCTATACCTAATAAAGAAAATATGGATATCTTTATTGATAATCTCAACAATGAGATGTGTTATAGACTCCAATTGTAGTGTCCACCTAGTTTTGAAAAGCTGATTGAAAACAGACTTAAGATTGAGGAAGCCTTGGTTAAAAGGGGAGTATTGAAAATCTACAATGAAGGAACAAACTCTGCTAACTCTTCTAACCATCATAACAACAATGAAAAATCCAAATTTTGGACATGAAATAAGAATATTAGTAATGATGGTGTAGTTGAAACACATAAAATAAAACCATTCTTTAATTTATCAGGCACTACACCTAAAAACAATCAAAACAATAGTGAATCTAAACCAGTTCCACCACCATATCAAAAAAAAAATTACACCTTTGGGGCAATCACTTGAATTAGCATTAAAAGAGCTTCTTGCACACAAACTCAACATTACTAGATGCACGCAATTTTGAACCAAGAGAAAAACCATCATGGTGGAACGATTCATATTACTATGATTTTCATAGAAACAAAAGTCATAAAACAAATGATTGTATGCAATTAAAACATTTGGTGCAAGACTTGATAGATAGAAGTGACATATCGATAGAAGGACATAAAAAAAATGATGATCATGGAGCATTTAAAAACCCTCTACCCAACTATGAAAAAGGGAAGTCCTCTTCGACAAACAACAAAGGGAAGAATGTGGTCTATGATACTACCATGAATTGCATTTCTGCAGCTGATAATCAAATCAATGTCATCACAATCAAAGATAAACAAGACAACCTATCAATAAATGTGACCACAAGAGGGCAGTCCAAGTTTGTATTGAAAGGAAGTACATCTAAAACACTTGTTTCTTCTTCGAATCAATACAATATAATGGATCAATTACAAAAGATTCCAGCACATATATCCATACTAGAACTTAAAATTTCACCAGCCCATAAGGATATTCTAGAAAAAGCTTTAGTGGACACCACAGTGTTAACCAATTTGGAAGTTTGTAAATTCCAAGCCATGGTGGGGGATTTGACTGTACCCCATTGTTTATCATTCTCATAAAATGATGATGCATCCCTCACTCATCCATACAACACTCCTCTCCATATTGAGGTTTTAATCCATAAACATTGAGTCAAATGCATTTTAATAGATGAAGGAGCTGGTCTAAATATATTCACCTTAAGGCTTATCCATGGATTGGGATTTTCAGAAAATGCAATAGATTCCAAAAGAAAGATCACCATAAAAGCTTATGATGATGAAGAAAGATCCTCTCAAGGACTGATAGTATTGCTAATTCAAGTGGGACCAGTTCAAAAGGATATAATCTGCCAAATTTTAGACAAGGATTTGACCTACAACATACTCTTGGGTCGACCTTGGATCCATGAAATGCAAGCAGTGCCATCAACATACCATCAATGCTTTAAATTCCTTTACAATGGACAAGAGATCACAATTTCAGCATATTCTAATAATCCCCAATACTGCAACACTCTTAAGACAGTCCAAGATGTTTTTGTACCGCACAATAGAGAAGCTCTCACTTCTATTTCCTCAAGTAATGAAAGCCAACTCAATTCTTTGTCAAAACAGTTTGAGAAAAAGGTTTAGTTGAAAGATAAAGGCATCAATGATTCTATTGCCTCAAGTAATGAAAGGCAGCTCAATTTTTTTGTCAAAACAGTTTGAGAAAAAGATTCAGTTGAAAGATAAAGGCATGGGTGAGTATTATTTTGATCAATCCTTATGCCTCTCATAGCTACTACCTTCTCCAAAATCATATGGACAACCATCAATATCTAGACAACAATCTTCACAACCCATCACGATTTTTTATGGTACATTTGTAAAACTAGTACTCTAGTTGATGAATCTAAGGACAAAGACATTCTAAAGTGGCTTTACAAAGATGAAAAAGAATCCCAAGTAGCAACTTACAATATACCAACAGAGCAATATGGTAAAGGGTTCACAATCTTAGAAAAGATGGGATATGAAGGAAAAGGTCCTATTGGCAAATGAAAAGAAGGTATTGTAGAACCAATTCAGCCTATCATAATCAATGCAAAAGACAAGACATGATTAGGATACAAAGAAGAGACAAAAGAAGAAGCCACTTAGAAGATTTGTGAACAAATCCTCTAATTGCAAGTTAGTTCTGAAACAAACTCAAATGAATATGAATGGGATTCACTATTTGAAGAATCGTGTGAAGACAAAGAAATTGATGTGATAAAGAGGTATGTGCCCATACATATGGAGGGACAAAATTTAGGGTCTAGACCATTTGAATTTGGATCACTACATATCAATGACTCTAGTGAGGATGATCAGACATCGAGCGAGATGGATCATTCAAAGGAGAGTAACATTATAGACCTTGACGTTGCTAGCGAACACTTCGAAAACATTTCCATCATGACCCTCACTGCCTTTGATCTTGACCAATCCGATGATTCCTTACATTTGGTACATCTTGAACTCATTGACTAGGAAAAAACCGAGCCTCTTGATATCCCTACCTTTTCAATGATAATGCCATTGCAATTTCCTTTGTTCTAAAAATCCAGAAACAAGTTCCACCAATGAATTTCATAAGAAGCTTCAAATCAGGGGAGTACCAAGTCTCTTAGTTGCAAAATAAAGAATACAAAAAATAGATCTAATGGTGAAAACCATGCAATGGTAGTATTAGATCATGAAAAAGTAAAAAGAAAGAGCATATCCAATGGTGAAAACCTCTCTGAGGCACTGGATGATGAGAGATTTGACACTCTTCCTGAGAATTATCAAGAAATATCTTCAATTATGGTTGAGCCTACACAATCCATAAACATTGGTATTGCAGAAACAACAAAGACCTTACACCTAGCGGCATCAATGACAGAGCAAGAAAAGCCAAATTTCACTAAATTCTTTGAAGAAAAATCAATTTTTCTTGGTCCTATGCTAACATGCCAGGAATGAATCTAGATCTAATAATGCATCATTTATCCATAGCATTTGGAGTGAAGCCAGTAAAGTAGAAATTAACAAAAATGCATCCACACATCGCCCTACTAGTGAAAACAGAATTGAAAAAAATATTAGATGCAGGGTTCATCTAACCAATTGACTATGGAGAATGAGTTTCAAACATTGTACCAGTCTCCAAACCAGACAACAACATTAAAATATGCATAGATTTTAGGGATCTTAACAAGGCTTGTCCAAAGGATGACTTTCCTTTGCCCAATATAGACATCATTATGGATTTAACAATAGGACATGCTATGCTATCACTCATGGATAGTTTTTCAGGCTATAATTAGATCAAGCTTGCACCCGAAGATCAAGACAAAAAAACTTTCACATGCCCATGGGATACATTTTGTTGGAATGTCATGCCTTTTGGATTAAAGAATGCAGGAGCCACCTATTAGCCTGCAATGATAAAAATATTTCATGACATGATGCACACATTCGTAGAGGACTATGTGGATGACCTGCTAGCAAAATCATTCACCAGGGAAGGACATCTAGAAATATTAGATAAAATCTTTAATCGATTGGAAAAGTTCAATGTGCGATTAAATCCAAAGAAGTGTGTATTCAGAGTAACATCAACAAAACTCTTAAGATACATAGTCTTAGCTAAAGGAATCGAAGTAGATCCATCAAAATTCAAAGCAATCATGGAAATTTTGCCTCCTAAGAACATTAGACAACTAAGATCTCTACAAGGAAGATTCCAATCCATTAGAATATTCGTCATGTAACTAGCGAACAAGAGCCATCCTTTTACTCATTTGTTACACAAGAATGTTTCTTTCAGATGGGATGAAAGATGTGAAGCTGCCTTTAATCAATTGAAACAATATTTGATGAATCCACCTATATTGGTATGACCAATAGAGGGAAAACCACTTCTACTCTACATAGAAACTACTGAGATATCTTTGAGAGCTTTGCTAGCACAAGAAGAATCTATAGGAAAAGAAAATGCCATCTACTACATCAGCAGAACACTGAGTAGCTATGAAATTAACTATACATTCATTGAAAAATCTTGTTTGGTAGTGGTGTTTGCTACTCAAAAATTGAGACACTATATGTTAACACATACCGTCAAACTAATAGCCAAGATAGATCCATTAAAATATCTACTCAGCAAAGGAAATTTAACAGGAAGATTAGCAAAGTGGATGATGATATTGAGTGAATTTGACATTCAATATGTAGATAGAAGAGCAATCAAGGGCCAAGTAATAGCATATCAGTTAGCTAAAGTACCGTTGCAAGATGACCATCCTATGCACATTGAATTCCTAGATGTAGATGTCCTCACAATGGTAGTGCAACATTGGATATTATACTTTGATGGGTCTTACACTCAACATGGATTAGGTGCTAGAATCATATTTGTTACTCCTCAAGGACACACAATCCCAAAATCTTACAAGTTGATGTTCCCTTGTACAAACAACATGGCTGCATATGAAGCACTAATCATTGGTATCAAGGTAGCAGTGGAATGGAAAATCACAAAATTACAAGTTTATGGAGACTCTCAATTAGTCATCAATCAGGTTAATGATGACTATCAAACAAAAGATGACAAGTTGATGCCGTACAAGAGAATGGTAGATGACTTCAAGAAATACTTTATTGAGATCAAGTTCCAAGGGTGGACAACAAAGCTACAAATGCCATGGAAACCATTTCTTCTCTTATACAAATACCAGAAGAAAAAAAAGTCATTATGAATTCATGGCGGAACAATTGTTTACTCCTGCATATGACAATCCTAAATCCCAAGTCATGTGCCATCTAGTTGATGTTGATTCTTCAATCTATGGGAAGATTTATACCTATTTGAGAGACAATACCCTTCCACTTGATCTATCCCGGAACAAAAAATGCAACTTTATCCATCAAGCAACCTAATACACCTTGATAGCTGATACACTTTATCGATGAGGTCTCAATGGTACTCTCCTTTGATGTCTTGAACGTAATGAATTTGAAACTACCTTATGAGAAGTTCATGAAGGTATTTGTGGTACTCATTCAAGTGGTCTTACTCTAGCTAAGAAACTCCTACGCTTGGGATATTATTGGCCGAACATGGAGAAAGAATCTTTTCAATTTGTTAAGAAGTACAAGAAGTGTCAAGTCCATGGAAATCTCATACATGCACTAGCGCAGGAGCTTCAACCATTCACATCGACCCGACCTTTCTGTCAATGGGGACTTGATCTTGTGGGTAAGATTCGTCCATCTTCCTCTAATGGACATAAATTCATAATCACAACCACTGAGTATTTCAAAAAGTGGATTGAAGTCATCCCATTAACCATGATCACTAGTAAACAAATTTCCTCCTTCATCATGAACTACATTGTTTGTTGGTATGGTATCCCTAGCTCCATTGTCACTGACAATGGTAGACCCTTCAAAAACCAAGATGTACAAGAACTTTGTGAAAAATTTCATATTCAATACCAATTTTCCACACCCTATTACCCTCAAGGAAATGGCCAAGCAGAAGCCTCAAATAAGACCATTTTGAAAATCCTGAAGTAAACTATCAATGATGCTGGACGTGATTGGCATGTTCAACTAAACCCTACCTTGTGGGTATACCATACTAGCATCCGCACCCCTACAGGAGCCACACCATATTCCCTTGTGTATGGATCAAAATTCATCTTACCCATTGAGGTTGAGTTACCTTCACTCTGGGTATCATTGAAAGGAATCATTTCAGAGGAAGACTATCGAGTATCCAGACTACATGAGTTGGAATTGTTAGATGAACGTTGCCAGCATGCTATTGATAATCTAAAATCTTATCAAAAAAGAATGTCAAGGAGTTATAACCACAAGGTAAAACCAAAAACATTTTATGCTGGTGACTTGGTACTAAAAGAGAATCTTCACAATCAACAAGATCGGGAAAAGAAGGGAAAATTTGAACCTAATTGGCTAGGTCCTTTTGTCATTGTATTAGTATATGGATCTGGAGCATATCAGTTATCTACACTTGAAGGGGACTTGTTTGAAGAAACTATCAACAAAATTCATCTCAAGAAGTTTTATACATAACTCATCTGGTGCACGGTTTAAAAAGTTGAAAAATCTAAAAAAAAAAATCCAAAAAAAGCAAAAAAAGGAAAAAATCCAGAAAAAGCAAAAAGCAAAAAAATAAAAAAAATCATAAAATAAAAAAAAAAGTGCAATAAAAACAAGTAGTGAAAACCTAGCAACAGGCGCTATTTGTGATAGATTGGATTTTCTATCTATTAGAACATGTGTCGGTTGTCCACTTTCCACCATCATTATGCCCATCCATCATAAACCTCATGTACATATCTGGGTGTTGCGGTCATGTCTCACCCTAGCTTGGTGATCATTGTATGCTTTCACAATAAGTGGTTGCTTTCTCACTGGGGGAAAAATAATGAACTCACTGGGGGCAATCTACTCTGAGCTTAAAACAATAGACAAGCAATAGTAAGACAACATAGCAAACATAACAATCACAACAAAACTCGACATTGAACATCAATCACATTTTTTTAGAAAAACAACCATCCAAATCAACAAGATCGGTAAAATAAATCTCACTAGATGATATTCTTCTAAATCATGGTTTAATCACTTTAGCATAAATTTTCAATTGTTGTATCTTGATTTTTTTTATCATTTCTCTGGAGCAACTCAAGGATGTCATGGACTAGAGAAGCTACGATGGAGTATGATATTTTTCTTTGTCTGTTGCTTGTGAGTTGATCATTACTACTATCTAAATTTGTCACATGATATGATCTACAGAGTATCATTGATGAAATTCTAGATTTGAATAGGAAAAGGATTAACTCTTGTCTGTTTCACAAAAGCAATACTCAGGTCATCTCGGTCCAATTATACCTAGATGCTTGTATTACCTTGCAATATCAAAATCCATGGAAGTTGTACTCAGGTCATCATGGTTTAATTATGCCATCGATGTTTGTACTAAATTTCAACATATCAAAAGCTCAATGATGATAAGAAGCACAAAAAATCGGCTGACAAGATGACAACATTGCATATTTAGCTTTGCATGGTTAAGATAGATTGCATTCATATTAGTCTTTGCATGTGCATTTTAGGTTTTCTAAGGCAGGAAAATTTCAAAATGATTTTATCTCTCTCATTAAAGGATTGAGTACATTTGACATAAACAAAAAAGATCATTCACTTGTAGTTGCATAATCATTATCACATCATATATACATTAGAAATTATTATCATAGATCATCCATCCATGCATTATATCATGTATTTGCAGTAGAAAAATACAAAAATAAGGTGCATCACATCTTATCTACATGACCAAATCCATCTCATATATCATTAAAGCATCATCCATAAAGCTATATAGAATCATAATCCATGCATCATCATCTCGTTATTGCAACCATACACAACCATGGCATAATCATATAAACATCACATAGCATATAGAGTGGAAATCAAATGCATTCATCATAAAAGCATGTAGACAACATATAGATCAATATTCTCCATTACATCTCATATAATCTCAAAATAATCAATGTCAAGTGTACAATGATATCAAAAAATATGGGGAGAGACATCAACAAAATGGCATGAAATATTGAAGTCCTTGACTGAATAATTGAATTCATCAAGTCTCAGTACATCAAATGTGAACACAAAAGCTATGTGTTGCTCTCCCCAAATGTTGTAGGCCTTGCTGTGCCTACTGTTGAACCACTAGATGGACCTATACCTGGATCTCTGCCTGATGGATCTCTGAGAAGTGGCCTAGTCACAACCTTGCTCGTAGTCTGTGACTGACTCCGACCTGACCTAGCACCGATAGACTGTGCATAACTAGGGGCATGCCGCTTTGTAGGAACTACCTAATAATATAGTAACCTATAGTACTTTGTCTCTCAGGCTGCATGTCGAACCTCTTTGAGCATATCTCCTGCAGTAGTCCCCTTAGACACTCTCTACAATCTCTCGGCTAAGGCCTCTGCATGCTCATATCTCTATCTCGCGACATCTCTCTCTACTATCAAAGAGAAAATTTTCTCATGAGCCTACACTAGCTATCCCTGTAATCCCTCCACATGTAACTGCAAGGCATCTATCTATGCCTGTTGCTGATGGAAAGGCACATGAATCTGAACCTGGGATGGTTCTGCCTACTGCGCCTATCCTGAGGGAACCATAGATCTCCTCCTCCAGGGTACTCTGAAGTCCAATATCTATTTTCCACCTGCATCTCCACCATCCCCACCATCTCCCTCCTCATCATCACCATCTCCCCCACCCCTCCTCCATCTTAATACATGTTGTGGTGCTCTCTCATCATCATCAAATGTCTGTATTGGCTCATCAAGACTAGATATACTCAGTACGACATGTGTAAAAAAATGCTCAGCATACTCATCTATCATCACACCATTCGCAATCTCTGGACAATAATCCCATACATGTGCTTGCAATCCAAAATACTCCTCGCAAGTTGTATCATAAGATATGGTGTGTCCCCACTTTGGAATATCCTCTTGTCTCCGAGCATATATCGCAAGTCCCTGGGGAATCCCCTGAACTCGGCCATACTAACAAAGCACCCTCATGAGCATGAATCTCTCAATAACAAACCAGGTCTGTCCAATCAAATATCTTGAAGTGCAAACATATGGCATCTCAATATCATCCTCGGGTCACTGCTCACAATCTAAGTATGGTCATCATGTGACGGTTTCCAAATCATCAAGAACTTAACACCAATACTCTAATTTTCCCATCTTGCACTGGAAAATCATACTTATGTACCCAAAGACATATGGCCTACCAACCGGACAATCTCTCTTCGCTAAAGGATGAGTAACCGCTATTTTCTCCCAAGCCCAAATTTGAAGCAGTGTCACTCCAGCTGATAAACTAGCAGCTCCAAGATACACCACTTGATGCAGATCATGATATAAATGAGCTAACATACAAGGACCCCATGCATATCAGATCCCCTGAGTGATCATCCTCTCCAGTATTTTTCCCTAGCCAACGAATAGTCCTTTCGACCTAGGATTGGGACATAAGAAACCTCCAACAAACCCAACTAGAATAGATGGTAATGGTGCATAAGAATCAACCATATCTTGCCAGGGGATCTCATAACCACTAATCCCATCATCATTAAAAATCCTCCTCAGCGCCTCAGTACCTCCCTGCTCTGTGTGATCATATACGACTAACTCTCCAACCAAGAGAATACTCAATATATGGTGCACATCCTCTAGGGTAACTGTCATCTCATTGGTAGCCAGATGGAATGTGTTGTGGTCGCTATGCCACCTCTCAGCTAATGCAGTCAATAGTCCCCTGTTTATCCTATACTGGGGCATATTAAGCAAGGAAGATAAACCACATCGCCCAATAACATCCAAATCCGCCTACACCAGACATGGAATCATACCCCAAGTCTTCGAGTAGCGTTCTCGATATTGAAGAGCTCTTAAGTTCTCCTATAATCATGACATATCGCAAATCAACATTTTATCAATCAACCTATCAATCAATCTAATCAGTTCAAATGAGATTTTGATCAAATCTCATTGAGCATCTATCATTGACTGTCATTCATCATGAGGTCAATCATCATTTATCCTATCATTGACTCTCATCCACCATGAGGTCAATCATCATCTATCCTATCAAACATCAACAAAAACAATGACTAATGTGATCATCAAGCATCAAAAGCAAGGAGAAAAATCAACATTTCATCAATTCTAGTGTCAATGTGCAAAAACAAAGCATCTATGCACTGAAACAATAAATGCCCTAAAATCCTCAATGCGCTAAAACAATCAACATATGTGCCACTTGACAACATAAATGTGCTAAAAACCTATATGCGCTAAAAAATTCAATCAACACGCTATTTTGGGGCATAAATGTGTTAAATCCTTATATGCATTGCAAAAGGGAGCCTATGTGCTATTTTGGGTCCTAAATGTGATAAAACACAATTCAAATTTTAAAAACATGAAAGCACTTGAAAAAAACAATTTCAAATTTCAAAAGGCGGTTTCTTGATGTACGTACCACAGGTCCATACACGATAGGGTGGTGGTGTCGTTGAACTCGCTCGAATTGATAGGTGTGGTATGAGATCACCATTTTGCTAAAATCACTCAATTGCACATGAATTGAAATGAACTCCTTTTTCACCTTTTTACCTTTTAAAGGGGTAAATGGAGGGTATTTAAGTGAGAATATTTTTATTTTAAAAAAGGGCATCAATTAATCAATTGGCAGGGTCAGTATTCTTTATCGGAAGATAAATCATCTCAAAATCCTAAAAATTCAAAAATTTCTCGATTTATCTCCTGAGGGGGAATACACGCATCATCACTTGAAAATTAGCGTCTGGGGCATATAATTTTTTTTTATCAACACTATCAACAATTTTTTCTTTGAAGCAACGTGTCACAAACACATTGCTTCAAAGAGGGGAAAAATGTATACACTCAAATTTGGTCTGGAGAATTAATTAAATGCAAGTTATTTCTTTAATAATCTTTAATTCTTCTACTTAAAAATAAATTGAAAAATTTATTTATATAGTTCATTTTCTCTAGTTATTTCTATCCTAAATCATTTTCTTCATAACTTAATTAAATGAACAAATTTAATTAGTTTATTTTATTTAATTAACCTCCTCTCATTAAATTTGAATTTTAAATTCAAATTTAATCACATGTCTACTAAATTCTTCCCACCTTCCACCTCATCATGTGTCTCAAGAAATTAGATATTTCTAATATTTAATTTGGCATTTATCATCAACAAACTCTAACTAATTTGGGACACTTGGCCCTCATTTCCATTTTATTCCTCTTCACACTTGGCAGTTTGTTCTTATGAAGGGAACAAATTTCCCTTTTTCTCTCTAACCTCTTCATCTTCAACTGTCCATTCTCTAGATCGAATCTAGAATGTTGATTTCTACTACCTAGGCTCATGCCTTGGAAAATCTATAAATAGGCCCTCATTTATAGCAAAAAGAATCTTTAGAGAGAGAGCTAAGCATTTGAAGTAATTACACTCTACAACATTTTAATTAGCACTGTCATTTTAGTGAGCATGTTTTGGTATTAGCATTTTAGCATCAAGTAGTTTAATCATGGAATTTTCATTAGCATCATCCTAATTACATTATTTTCATCATATCATTTTCATTAGCAACATCATAGCAACAATATTATCTTTGCATATCATCTACAACTAGTTTATCAATCATGTAATGTAGGAAACATCTCTTGCATTTCCAACATCTCTCATTCTTCAGATTGTCATTTGGAAAGTCATGTGCACAAAAAATCTAAGAGCAAAATGACTTAAAGAATCCTTAGACATAGAGGACAATGAGATGCCATTGAGGAAATGATGTTTAAATTTGATTATTATTTGAATTCCTTAATATAATGTTTCATTGGTGTGTTGAATAGTTTTATTTGCTTATTCACATTATTTTCATACACAGTCATAATGGTGGATTAGGGTTCTAATCCTTGTGATGATGAATGATATGTTGATTGGATTTATTATTAATTGGATAAGTTTTTAAAACGCAATGTTGTTCCTAGGTTAACTATGAAAATGCAGCAAATTGTTATGTTTTTTTAGAGTTGAAAAGCTAAAAGATAGAAATAGAGTCCAAAAATGTTGAGGGTAGACACATAGGAACTTGGCATGTAAATTTGGTGTTGAATTAGCTAGTCAAGGGCATGGTGCATCCTAGTCTATCTTACTTTCTAATATTTTATTTTGTAAGCCTAAGGTCTCTGGTCTATAGCTCCTATTCTTCTAGGCTCGTTGTCAAAACTTTCTCTGTTGATGAGAAAATCCAATTTCTGTGTCTTGACAACTTGTAGGGCTTGAATGCAGGAATGAGCAATTAGTCTTCAATTTTCCTCCATTTTTCTTCAGATCTAAAAACCTACACATTAAAGAGGGGGAAGGGTTTTGTCATATAGAGGCTTACCTAAGTCAAACCATGTTTTTTTTAATTTCTACCTTCACAATGGCTATGATGATGTACAAAAGAGTGCTTGCCCTCGATCGAGAAGAGGCTAAATGATAAACAAGTAATGATTTAACTAATGTTGCAACTCACCACTCAAATCTACATTCCTTGATGGACTAAATTCATGTACTCATTGTAAGGAAGTTAAGGTAGCGAAACAACTTCCTACACTAATCTTGAGAGAAGAATAATACAAAAAATTTATAGATCTTTAACAGTTACAATAAATAAACATAAATATAATGCATACCATAACACAATGATTTACGTGGGGAAAACCCTTACAGGAGAAAAACCCCACACTCCAAAATCTGCTCAATATATTATTTAGAAATCACAATGATTACAATATGGTGTATGGATTGATTTCTAGTATTGGAGATGGTTACTTTGAGTTTGATCTTCTTGATTAGAGAGGCTTACATTCAGTTGGAATTGTTACATAATTCATATGTTGTACTTGATCTATGAGATTGAGTGTTATGGAAGTTGTTGAGGCTTTTCATTTGGGTTTTTTAGGAGATCATACTTGACACAACAATACACTTTTGAGGTGTTGGTAGGAGGAAATTATGGTTTACAAGTTTTCTCTCTCCATTGTTCCTTCCTTGGATGTTCATGTTTTGGGGAGGATGGTGGCAACATGTGAGAGATTATGCAACTATTTGGGTTGCATATGTGGATTATTGTTATTTTTCTTAGTACTTCATGCTTTTATTTACTTATCACACCTTGATATAGTGTTGATTGGTAGACTTGATATGCTTTGACATTACCTATGCAATGGGAGTTCCTAGATATGTATGTTCTTCATTGAAAATTTTGATATAGGGAGCTTGATTGCAATTTATAGGTTGCATATGTTCTTAGCATGAGTTTACTGATATATTGATACCTTGGAGGTATGGATGGTTGAATGTGTTAGCATGCGTTGTGCATGCTATTTTCGATTGTGTGGGTTTTTACAGTTGACAACATCTTGGTTAGAGCCTTTGTTATCATTTGGATCTGATGCTTGTGCTCGTGGATTGGTGTATCTTCACCTTGGCATGTTCCTTTTCTTCCATAGGTGGCACATTGGAGGATGAGAGGAGTTCTTGCTTGAGATGGTGGTCACTTTGTTCTTATTGCATGTATCTTGATGGAGCACATGAGCATGTTGGAGATTCATGTGGTTCCATGTATGGCTATGATGATGTATTTCATGTGTCGATCCCTTATGCAATGTATACAAGTGGAGAATGTTGGGATATGGTGTTGTCCACTATTGCATAAATTGATTTATTATAATGTTGTAATTAAATAATTATTTAGTTGTGATGCACCTTGGTGGTGTGGATAATCACATTAGGTAATTATTTGGGAGCCCACTTATATTGTATTGTAACATTGTATTATTATTTAATGTGTGGGAAACATGTGATAATAATTTAATATTGGGGAAATATTAAATAATGTGATGTCTTAGTACCCAATATTAAATAAGGGGTTAGTGGTTTTGTATTCACATGGTTTTGTGGTACGTAGTTTTACCTTACCACTAGTTGTATTTTGTGTGAGCTTGTATCTATAAAATCAAACACATGTGTAGTGGTTTAGGTTGGCTAGGTGGGTTGGCTGTCATTATTGAGTCTTCTTGAGGAGTGCATTTGCAAATCATGGCATGGGATGTGTGGATTCATGCTTGGACACAAGAAAATGAATTAGAGGGCTTGATGCTTCAAAGGTATTCATTGTAACTCTTGTATTGCTTTATTGATGAATAATATAATGGAGTTATATATATATATATTAATTAGTAGAGAAAGTTTATCATAGGAGTATCACCAACCAGAGATCTAGAGGTAACACAATTTCTATCAGACTCTCAAAATACATCACAATACTCAGTTGTAATACAACACCCTCATAAAATAGGGTTGTCTTCTAGGGAAAGTCAAGCCAACAAAATATTGACCATTAGCTATGAAACCTAATGATGAACAATCCAGATTTACATTAATAAAATATACATAAAATGTGGCTTTCAAGGGTGTTGCCCTCGAACCCTCATTGGGTCGTGCAACCCCTGGACCCCCACAAGGGGTTACCCCCCTACAACCCCCCCAACGCTGACGTATCAATAGTACCTTATGTATTTGTGAGGTTGAGACATATTTTTCCAACACCCATCACCTTCAAGGAGAATTTGATTACTTGATTGAAGCCTTGCAATTGTTAGTACTCAAAAAACAAATGATCATAAAACATGAATAAAATTACATAAAAAAATGATGGACGATTGACATAATGCTTGATTGAAGTAAATGTTGTAATAATCTTTATAATTCTGCTCTTGATTGCTCTTGATTTCTCTTTAGAATGCTTATTTTTTCTTAATGAAAGTGTTAGGTGTGTTTAATATTACAAATGATGAAATGACTAGTATTTATATGCAATTATTCTAATTTTCCAAAAATAAAATATCAATAGCTGATAAATGACTTTGGAAATTTAAATAATAAAATATTAGCACCGACATATCCAAAAAGGAGCCAAAAAGGATTGGTTTAGGGCATAGGGTGCCCTAGACCAGACCCATCCTTTTTGGGGCCCAAAGTGTTGAGTGCAAATATTAGATGCTCATTTTTACTTCCTATTGTTTAATTTTTTGAAGATTTTTATAAAACGAGTAATTAAATGCATAATTAGGTCCAAAACATAGGGAGGAGAAAAAACTTAGTGTGAAATTGTCAAGGGTGACTATTTTTATAGTAAATTTAGCCCCCACTTTGGTGAGTAGGACATAATTTGTGGATGTTAAGTTCTTGATATTTTCTTGATATCTTCCCAAGGATGACAACATCGATTCCCCATGACCAATTGTAATGCCTTGTATTTATGGCATTGAGAAATCACAGGTGTTACTACAATGTTGAGTCCACACTTGGGCATGCATGTATATTTGGATTCCTGCAGTAAGCGCTTTGCAACTCTTTTCTCGCTTTCCTAAATGGCGTCCTCTGATTGAGTGAGTTGACCGCCCTATTTAGTATATAAGGATTTGTATCTTCTTCTTGGGGGTTCTTAGTTCTTGATTTTTGTTGGTAAAT
Organism: Sequoia sempervirens; assembly: GCA_007258455.2. Taxonomy (NCBI): domain Eukaryota; kingdom Viridiplantae; phylum Streptophyta; class Pinopsida; order Cupressales; family Cupressaceae; genus Sequoia; species Sequoia sempervirens. Next base: position 42,206 of record VDFB02147006.1, read on the forward strand.
GACATTGATGATGTATTAAGCATTCTCCACTTTTCAATATAGCCATGTTGTTACTCTATTTATACATTTTCCAATGAATGAGATGATAGTATAAGTTCAAGCATTTTAGTTTGTGTTAGTTTTAGTGGATACTCATCCAAGGGGGCCCACTTGGTGAGTAATCCATTCTTTAGAGTAATTAGTATAATTATTATTTCATGTTTTGTACTTAGTTGGAAATCTGGCATCGATTGTTCTTGTAGCCACTAGAAGTCCATTATGTGTCTATTCCTACAACCAAGGCAGATAGAGTAGTTCTTGTTTGTTGCCCAGATCTTATTCTTGTTATGCATTTCAGTTCAACATAGTTGATTGGTTGATGTTCAACATTTAATTTATTTCCTTTTCAAGCAATTTACTTCTCCTATTGTATGTTTCTCAATTGTAGATTATAAATAACTACTTAAGAGTTCCTAGTGCACATACTGTGCTAGCCCATTTCAAGTTCATGTCCCTGGGTTAAAAATTTAAATGCACCTTCATGATGATTAAAATAACTATTTAGGTTAGATGTCCAATCTCTGAATCATGGTTGTAAAGGCCGAGTTATCAGATCGTTGTAGGAGGCCGACATTTTTGGTGTCATTTTCGGGGATAGTGTCAAGCTAGGAAGTCCTTTGGAGTCATTGATAGTTTCTCTGCTGTATCATTTCTCTTGAGTTGTTCTTAGAATACCCCTTGTTTAGACAAGTAATGATTTGCCATTCTTTTGCTCATTATTTGTGTGAGTTAGTTGATGCTAAGTTGATATTGTATGTATAAAAGAATGATCCTAATCCATTTCAACTAGTTGAGCTTCCAAATCTACCCAGAAACAAAGAAGAAAGAGGAACCATTTCCCTTTGCTGATGCATATCTTGATCTGACTAAGTTCTGAAGCCTCCCTTGAAGATCAAAACTAGATTGATAACCCCTTTTCCTTGGGAATCCATCAAGAAGACATGGGTGATACCCTCTTGTTTGAGTTTTACCTACTCTGCTAGGATTATGACTATACCACTGATGCTCATAGGCTTGAGCTATTTCCTACCACCTTAAAAGAAGCTGCACTAGGATGGTTTATGAGTCTAGGTAGAGATACCATGGAAAATTGGGAAGACATGAAGACAAAGTTACTTGGAAAATACGAGAAATATTGCAGAGGTAGTGATACGAGAGGAGGTGATGTCTTTAGGATGCAGCAAAAGGAAGATGAGAGCTTGGAAGATTACATTTCAAGGTTTCTGTTTTGCTTGCAAAAATCTCTACACCATACACTCAATGAAGAATCACAAAAGCTATTTTTCCTAAGAGGAATCAATGAGAGTTCCACTAATGCATTGGACTTGATGGCAAGAGGAGATATCACTCAAGTTCCTTGGGAAGATATCAAGAAAATATGCCAGAACTATTCCAGAGCAGCTTCAAAGAAAGAGAGAACTTGCCAATATTTTGTGGGTAAGTCATCTACCAGTGAAATTTCAAGGATGGAGATTACTAATTTGTCAGACTTCAAGCAGGATATTACAAACAATCTAGCTACTTAGTTGGATACACTTAAGGCCGAAGACAAAAATGAGGAGGCAGAGGAAACGTTGATAGAATACTGCCCTCATTGTAGACAAAAGAAGAAGAAGGAATGCAGATGCAGGATGATAGCTAACATTGACAGCTAGATTCCACCTGAAACTAAGGAAGAACAAGTCCACTTTGATGCACAAAGGGAGCCATGGGCTCCAAGACAAGGTATGTCACTAGATCCACTATATTTTTTTGGGCCAAACCAGACAACCAGTTGCATGCAACCATCTTCTCAATCCCAACAGCCTACTATAACACCTCCACCTGCTAATTCAAGCTCCAATGAGTCCAAACCTACTCAAATACCAACTCAGCCCACACCACACCCAAATAACAAACCACAACAATAGCCAATATATTCTACTAATCCAAATAAATTTCTTGCATGTGTTGTGAGTATGAGTAACATCCATCTACATTCAGGAACTACTGTACCAACTCCTTCCACACTGATCATCATTGAGCTACCTGAGGAAGAGGAAGAAGAACCTCTAAATGATCATGTTCAGCCAACTGTACCTAGAAATCCTGAACCAGTTCCAGCCAGGAAGATTGCACAAGAGCCACCATTTCCTCAGGAATTGGAAGTTGAAGACAAGGAAGATACAAATTTTGACATCATGGATCAGCTAGAGCATATATGTGTTCAGATACCCCTATTTTAAGCCATGAAGGATGTTCCAACCTACAACAAACCTATCAAGGAATCTTGTCTTAGAAAGCCAGGAAGGAAGAAGAAAGACCCAACCACAATTCATGTGGTGGGCCAACTCATTGATATCATATTGGGAAAAGTGCCTACTCCCAAGTATAATGACTCAGGCAGTTCTATGGAAGCAGTTATTATCAACAAAATCCAAGTAAAGAATGCCTTGATTGATTTGTGGGCAACAATCAATGTGATGACTAGGGACATCCTACAACAACTAAACATTGCAAGTATGAGATCTACTCCTACTATCCTACAACTTGCCAATAGTTCTACTGTGAAGCCTAATGATATAGTAGAAGACCTTGTGGTAATTCTAGACTCTTGGGAGTATTCAAGAGAACTCACGACTCTCTCTCCTAAGGCACCCTAGAAGGATATCCTATCATTCTTGGAAGGCCATGGTTTGCAACTACAAATGCTTATATTGGATGTCAGTCAGGAGATGTGACTATTTTTGATGGCAGGAATACCAAAAAGCTTGTTCTTTATCTTCCTGCTTAGTTGAGCCATAATGAAGAGGATTTTCTATGGCCACAAGTTGGTGAAGAGGCTGAGGAAGTTAATTTAGTGGCACAATTCATGATGTTAGATAGAAATCCTTTCTTGCAGTTTTGAGATGAGGATAACGTGTTATCTAGTATAATTAAAAACCATTGTGAAGTGGAGGAAGCATCATCTTCTACTTCGGTCAGAACACTTCTGCCTATTCTTCCTGCAACCATTGTTCCTGCAGATGTTCTTCTTGTAGATGTTCTTTCTACACAAGTTCTTCCTACAACCATTATTCCTACAGACATTGTTCTTGCAACAACAGACTTACTTAAGTATCATCAACATGCATTTCCATGGGGCTATCATGATATGAAGGGACTGGATCCTAAGATCTACACTCATAAGATCTACATCAAAGATGACTGTCAATTGGTAAGGAAACCTCAACGAAAAATCAGCCTTGCATTGAGAGAAATTGTTCAATCAGAACTGCAGAAATTATTAGATGATGAATTTATTTTAGACAACCGGTGGGTGTATTCATTAGTGATCGTGCCAAAGAAGGAAGGAAGATTCTGAGTTTGTGTTGATTATAGGGAACCTAATGCTGCCACCAAGAAGGATCACTTTCCTTTACCCTTCAATGATCAAGTTTCATATTCACTTGCAAGAAAATTGCAAATAAGGTGGCTAGGACCATACAAAGTTGCTGAGATCTTTTCTAGAGGATTTTTCAAGCTCACCACCACTGACCTTGTCAAAACCAAGTTAATTTTCAATGGTCATCATTTTAGATTATACCATAAGCCAACCTCTGGGGAAGAGGTCCTGCAACAATTCACCCAACGTTTAGTACACGAGCTTCCTGCAGCCAAATGTGGTGGACTTAGCGTCCCACCTTTCGACTAAATTAAGGTATGTAATTTTCATAATAAAGGTTTCCACTCTAGTGGAAATCCATTTCTTCACCCATCTGCCCATCTGTCCATCCATATCACCTTTCTCTCTCTTCCATCATTTCATTCCAGCTCACTTCACTTCATGTCACTTTCATTTATTGCTCAATTATTTCTAAAAAAGGTGAAATGATACTTTCTCTCCATGATCTTTGCAATGCATTCTTCGCACACTTAGAGACGAAGAAGGAAATTCAATCGACACTGGCAGTGAAAATTTGGTAGAAAGGTGTTGGATTGCAAAATAGAAATTGTTGAGGAAATGAATTTTGCAGAGTGACAGTGATTTTAGACAATGGGAGGTGGCTTAATTCAGAATGAGCCCTTAGTTCATGATGTTTTGCTGCAAGATGTACAATGTCTAGCAGAATTTCAACGTTGTGGATGGTTTGATTATTTCATGAAGCTGGATGGCTTTGATGAAGGAATTGCACTCGAATTTGCTCAAACATTCTTTGAAGGAAAAGCCACAATAAAAGGGTTAGAAGTTGTGGCAACCGAGGAAAGAATTGTGGAAGTTTCAAGGTTACCTACCGATGGCAAGCATTACCCCGCCTCTAGGGATGCCAGGTCAGCTAGAGCATAATTTATAGTACATGGCAACCCGCCAATTAGCATAGACAAGAAGGGTGCAAAAAGAATGTCTCTACTTGAAGCATGGAAGCAGGCAGTTGTCTACATTATAAGGTATATCACCTGTGAGGGAAGTTTGTCAAACCTGCATTCAATACATTTCAAGATCTTGAGCCACATGAGGCATGGAAGGAGGATGAACGTGCCCAATGTTCTATACAGTCTTCTCTCCATCATGGCAGCCAAAACACAAAAAGAATAGCCCTTCCACTATTGGAGGACCAACAAGACGTTAGTTTGGGGGAGAATGATAAGCCTCATTTTTGGTCAAATTTTGGATAGAATTTATAGTCCATTTGCTAGCAGTGTCATGAACTTTAGTAGCTAAGTGTTAATATTTGCATAATGTTTCCCTCAAACCATTGACATTAGGTTTAACTCTATCTCTATGAAGTTTTAATGACATTGGCATATTATGTGGATTATCTATATTGATTTTGTTTATGGTTGATGAATGTTCTTTAAGGTGATTATAGATGTGCAATTATTATGCGTACTAACATTGCTATGCATGACATAATTTGTGGATGCTAAGTTGAGAAAGGAAACCGTCAGATGATCATGTAGGGGAATCATTCAAGAAGTCAACTGAAGGATGACAACAATAAATTCCCCACCATAGTCAATTGTAACCGCCTTGTATTTATGGCATTGAGCAATCGTGGGAATTACTGCTGCGTTAAGTCCATGTTTGGGCATGCATGTCTGATTGGATTCCCTGCACACGTAACCGCTCTGCCACTCTTTTCCTCCCTTTCCCTAAATGGCATCCTCTCAGTTAGTGGGAGTTGACCACCCTGTTTAGCTAGTAGAATAAAAAAGGATTTGAATCTTCTTCTTGGGGGTTCTTAGTTCTTGATTATTTTTGGTAAACGACATTGATGATGTATTAAGCATTCTCCACTTTTCAATACAACCATGCTGTTACTCTGTTTATATATTTTCTAATGAATGAGATGATAGTCTGAGTTTAAGCATTTGAGTTTGTGTTAGTTTTAGTGGATACTCATCCAAGGGGGCCCACTTGGTGAGTAATCTGTTCTTTAGAGGAATTAGTTTAATTATTATTTCTTGTTCTGTACTTAGTGTGAAATCTAGCATCGACTGTTCCTGCAGCCACTAGAAGTCCATTTTTTTGTCTATTCCTACAGCCAAAGAAGACATAGTAGTTCATATTTGTTGCCCAGATCTTATTCCTATTATGCATTCCAGTTCAACATAGTTGATTCCAGTTGATGTTCAACGTTTTCTTTATTTCCTTTTCAAGTAATTTACTTCCCGTATTGTATGTTTCTTAGCTGTAGATTAGAAATGGCTACTTAAGAGTTCCTAGTGCACATACTATGCTGGCCCATTTCAAGTTCACATCCTTGGGTTGACAATTTAAATGCACCTTCATGATGATTAAAATAACTATTCAAGTTAGATGTCCAATCTCTGTATCATGGCTATAAAGGCCGAGTTATCAAATCATTGTAGGAGGTGACATCAACCATATCAAGAATTATAATCCCCATAATTTTGATAAGGAACTACAAAAAATGATCAATATGGGATTCTCTTGCTATGGCTATTGGGAGTACTACTATTATCTTAAAGACTAGAGATGTGATGGGTTCTTTTCTTTCTGAAGAGATGAGGAGGAAGGTATCCATCAGTGTTAAGGATGCCCTAAATGTTTGGGGAAGATATAATGAAAAATGCAAGAATAATGAGAAGCGTGATAAATCTAAGTCTAAGGGAGATCCAAATCTCTTGGAAAGTCCAAAGTTATTTACTAGTTAGAACTGTGGTAAGCTTGGACACTTTCATAAGGACTAAAAATAAGAAAATAAGAAGAAAAAGAAGTTTGATTATGATTTTGAGTTCGAGAAGGAAGATGGTGATGCATTAATTACAGTTTTGGATACTCATGAAGGTAATGATGCATGGTTAATTGAATCATGAGCATATTTCCATATGACCTCTAATAGATATTGGTTTTCTAAATATAAAGAATTTGATGGAGGTAAGGTGTACTTGGGTGATAATTCTCATCTAAAGAATGTTGGTCTTCTTAAAATACAAAGGATTAATGGTGTATCACATATCCCTAGATTAACATGATTTTTTAATCTATGAGCAAGCTAATAGATGGTGTGCAGGTAGTCTTTGCTGATGCAGGATACAAGATGGCTAGAGGTGCTATTGTGATTGCTAGAGGTGTTAGGTTTGACATATTGTATAATCTTGATGCATACACTATTGAATGTAATAACACTTTTTTGAAAACCAATTCTGTGGCAACTTTGTTGGAAGAGGTAAGGGTTTCATCTTTAGTGGATGGTTGTGGATTTTGGGTACCTAAGGGTGCTCTTTCTTTTGAATCAAAGCTACATGAAAAAAATACTATGTTATGGCACCAGAGACTTGGATACATTGAAGAAAAAGGTCTAAGGACCTTGAAAAATAAAAACCTTGTTGAAGGGTTAACAAATTCTAATCTTGATTTTGGTTTAGGTCAACATTGCATTTATGTAAAATAAAAAAAAATTACAACAAAATATGCATCACATTCGGACATGAGTCCTCTACTTATATATAAAATATTATAAAAAAATATTATCATTTTATTGTGGTTAGGGTGGTTAGATAGACACCTGCTTCTTATTTTTTCCCTGAAATTTAAGTACTACTGCATTGAAATTTCAATTTTTCACCAAATAGATTTTTTTTTTTAAAAAAAAGCCTAGTAGTTTAGAAACTACATTCAATTTGCTACAAATTATATTCTTACATATTTTTGAAATAATATAGATAACTTATTCAATTTTTACATCAAGTTGCCTAACTTTGTTTTTTCTTTCTAAATTTTTTGCCACTTAAGGGCCTATTTTTCCATGATGATCCTGCACATACCCAGTAGAAGTTTTATTTTTAAATAAACTAAGCCTTCTTCTATTACATTGCAGCATAACAAATTGAACAAAAATATGTGATTCAACTCCCCCATATGCTTGAAAAAGTTTAATCGAGACCCTCAGATAAACAAGAAGTTGAGTAGAGCTCATCGAGCTCTGAATCTTCGAAAGAGGAAGAACCTCTCATGCAACTAGTTTGAAGGTCTACAAGGCATAGAAAACCACCTAAAGGTATTCACTTGATGATTGGAGATGTATTTTTTCTTTTGATACTAATATTGATCAACCCAGATCTGTAGAAGAGGCATTAGGTATGAATGATGCATAATCATGGAATACTACTATGGATGAAGAAATGGTATCTTTAAAAAAGAACAATACATGGGATCTAGTAACATTGCTTGTAGCATGAAAGCCTATTGGTTGCAAATAGGTGTTCAAGAAAAAGATTGGTTCAGATGGAGGTATTGAGAAGTAAAAAGAAAGGTTGGTTGCAAAAAGTTACTCTCAAGTTGAGGGTGTTGACTATGGTGAGATATTTTCTCCCATTACAAAAATTACATCCATTAGATTTTTTCTTTCTATTGTTGTCGATTATGATTTAGAGGTTAAGAAAATGGATGTGAAAACCTCTTTCTTTCATGGTGACTTGGAGGAGGATATTTATATGAAATGGTCAGAGCACTACATGGTGAAAAGTAAAAGTAACTTGGTTTGCAAATTGAAGAAATATTTGTGTGGCCTAAAATAGAGTCCTGGGATGTGGTACCAAAAATTTCATATATATGTGTTGAGTTTGAGATTTGAGCATTCTAAATATGATCATTGTGTTTACTATAAAACTAATGGTGATTGTTTCATATTTATTGCATTATATGTTGATGATATGCTATTTATTGGTAAAAAGAAAGGTGTGATTTTAGAACTGAAGTCTCAAGTTGCAACTAAGTTTCAAATGAAAGATCTTGGTGTAGCTAAGCACATTATTAGGATGGAAATTAGAAGAGAGAGTGAATATAAATCTATGGCTTGGCTAGAGTAAGTATGTAAATTCAATTTTATAGAGGTGTGTTCCTTTTTCAGCTAGAATAAAGTTATCTATTTTAGATTGTCCAATATCCCCATCGAAGATGAAATACATGAGAAAAGTGTTCTACTAGAGTGTAGTTGGAAGTTTGATGTATGTTATAGTTTGTACTAGATGAGACATTTCCCAAGTAGTGAGAGTTCTTTATAGATTTATGTCTAATCTTGGTAGGGTTCATTGGGATGTAGTTAAAAGAGTCTTCAGATACTTGTGCAGCACCTCAATGTATTCATCATGTTATCATGGTAATTGAAAGGAGATGAGATTTCCCTTCACATTCATGGTTATGTGGATTTAGATTGGGCAAGCGATGTTGATAGCATATGATCCACTAGTGATTATGTGTTTAATTTATTTGTTAAGGCAATTATTTGGAGGGTAAGCAATAGAATGTGGTTGCTTTGTTCACTACTGAAGCTGAGTATATGAAAATTACTAATGTTTGTAAAGAATCCATTTGGCATAAGAGACTATGTCCACATATTGGAATAAAAAAAGGTGTAATGACAGTATATTGTGATAGTTATAATGCAATATGTCTAGCTAAGAACTCAACATTTCATGTGCCAAAACCAAACACATTGATGTGCAATATCATTTTGTTAGAGATATGGCTGAAGATGGTAGGGTGAAGTTGGTTAACCTATTGATATTTTGATGAATGTTGTTGATTATTTTTCTAAGCATGCGAGCACATATAAGTTCAAATGGTGTTCAAATTTTATGGGCTTTTCAACCCCTAGCAATTAAGAGATGATGTTTATGCTACCTCTCATTGCTATTGCAAGGTGTTCAACAAGTGGGAGATTTGTTTAGAAAATGTTTCTCAACCTTGAAATTACAAAAAATGTATTGTTGATAGGTAAGCGTGGGGATACCCTCCTTGTGGGGCCTTGGGGGCTCATCCCCCTATGGGGGGTTCGGGGCCACGCACCCCTATCAGTTCATGTGTAGTGCCCCTAAAAGCCACATTTTATGTTTATTTTATTAATGTAAATTTAGATAATTCATCATTAGGCCTCAAATCTAACAATAAATGTTTTGTTGAATTTTCTTGTCTTAGAAGGAAACCCTATTTAATAAAGGAATTGTATTACAACTGTGTGTATGATGTATTTTGGGTCAGATAGTAGTCATGTTGCCTCTAGATCTTTGGTTGGTGATACTCCTGTGAGAAGCTTTCTTTGCAAGTGTAGTGTAATCTTTGTGATTTCTAAATAATATATTGGGTAGCTTTTGGAGTGTGGGTTTTTTCTCTCAAAAATATTTTTCCCACGTAAATCACTGTGTTGTGGTATGCATGATATTTATGTTTAATTCTATTTAAATTTTTATAACTATTGTAAAGATCTGAAAAAGTTTTGCATTATCCTCTTCTCAAGATTAGTGTAGGAATTTGTTCTGCTATCTTAACTTGCTTACATTAAATGGTTACTTTTTTTTTAATCCAAAAGATGTGTCACAATCTATTCTTCACAAACTATAGCTTAAAAAAAGAAAATAATTTCATAATTTTTTAACCAATAGGGTAGTCAGAAAAAAGGTTTTTTAATATTTTTAAAAATTCTTACTAAAAAAATCATAACTAATTATTTACTTACAAAAAAATATGCATCAAATCCACAAATGTGTCATTTACTTACATTGAAATATTCAAAAAATATATTTATTTTTGCTCATACTTACATTGGCTGGACAACATGTACATGCTTTTTTTTTCAAAATTTCAAGTACTATGGCATTGAAATTTCAAATTTTCACTAAAGAAAATTACATTTTTCTAAAAAAATCCTATTAGCCTACAAACTACAATCAATTGGCTACGAATTATATTCCTACATATTTTCCAAATTATGTTAATACCCTATTAAAATTCTTATATGAAGTTTCTTAAGTCTTTTTTTGTATTTTCATTGCCATTTAAGGGCCTTGTCTGGCCCATCATGATCCTGCACTAACCCAAATCACTCATTAAAAATACTATAAAGTATAAACTATTAAAAAAATGTTAAACAAGATAATAAAATTACTTTTTAAATAAAAAAATTAGAATCTACGTGCAAAATCTAAAAAAATTACTAATTCACTTTATCTTCAAATTCTTAACGATTTTCTTAATATAAGTGATAGAAAGTGAAAATTTTGTTTTTTTTTTCATTTTGGTGTCCTAATTAAGCCAAAAAGTGGCACACTATTTTTCAATTATTCAAAAGCTACTTGGTTCTATGAAGACCATTGAATGGAAAAATAAAAGCTCTTGGAGATCTATGGTTGTTTGAGATGTACAAGATTCATTAACTTGCATAACAAAAAGTTGTCTAATAATCTCATGAGACCCTTGTTTTAGCAAATTTTTCATGCAATGAGAGATAATGGATCTAGAAAATCTAGAGGATAGTCCTTGTAAAGTATGTCGTTAACCATTATCTATTAAGTTCATCCAAAGTTCATAAAATTCTCACAAGATAGGATCAAGAATGCAGAGCCATTATTCTTCCAAGACAACATCATAGCCACCCAAAGTTAGGAAAAATATCTCAAATTTGAGAAGTAGATGCCCTAGGGAATGTGAAAATTTCATCACTTTCCCTTCCAAGGTAAGGTTCCTACACTAGAAATTATTATTTCAATTCTAAAATAGGGATAGATAAAAAAAATCTAATTGTTTCACCAATCTTGGGTTAGTAAAATTACAAGCATCTCTTGGATTTATAAGAATTGGAGAGTTTGTTTCATAGGAAAAGAAATTCTCCTTCATTGTCCAAGGAGTGGAGATCCCAACCAATACATGCATAAAGATTTAGTAGTACTTTCTCAACATTTATGATTCTTAGGTCTATTGGGCCTCTTTGACATCTTCCTATTCTTCTAGCTCTAGTGGATATTCCATGTATCAAACATGTTGGGTCCCAAAACTGTTGCTCCACTACCTAGAACCAAACTCCACTCACAATGCTAGGGTTTTCATCAAGTGAAAATGACGTCAACAAAACAATGAAGGGTTTAAGGTCAACTCTATGAGAGTGGGTTATCTCTCCTACACTTTGAGCTCAAGTTAGAATCATGAGGATCTACCTATGGGTATACCTTAAAGTGTATTGAAATCATATAAAATGAATAATAATGAATTAATGATAGCAAAACCCAACATGTCAACTTGGTCCCAAATATTATCACTAAACCAAGTAAAACTAGTTATCTCTAAACCCATATATAGCTAGTATAATTGTACAAGCATAACCCACATGAGATAGATTCATTTGAGGCTCACTAGAAAGATAGATCCATGTTTATGATATGAGGTTATAGATGCATAAAAATAATTATACTCCTATACGACTTATTTATTTTATGTTTGATGGTGTGAGATTGGTTCTCAGTTCTAGACTGGTGCATATTTATTAGGCAACAAATTCACAACATAATAAGAAGAGAACAAGCAAGAGAAGAAAAACATGGATCTATGTATTTACATACAATAATGAGCATGAAATCTTGTAATTGAGCATATTTAGTAATCCAAAACACAATTGCATGTATCATAAAATGAGAAATATCATTATAAGCCTTGTAATGTTTTCATAATCATGTAACATTCATCTAACATAAAATCCCATTCATGATAGAAAATATGGGAAAGGGGGATTCCTTGCTGTGACTAATAAGCCTTATTAAATACATACTTAGTGTCATGGAAATATTCTACAACACAATACATTTATATTGCTACTCTTCTTCTATTTTGCATGTTTACAATCCATCAACAAACTAGGTCTGGAATCAATGGCTACCTTGCAACTTCCTTAGCATTTGGAGACCATTAAAGAACCAACCTCTTGAAAATGATCAAAATCATAATTAATATACCCACTGAGCATCAAAACCTAACTATTGTATTGTAGCACACTTGAAACCTATAGTTAAGATTGATTCCTACCCAAAATGAGAGTTGCAAATTGAATGAAGGGATCTACATTTACCTTAGATAGTTAAGTGAAATGTCATCAATATGAGTTGGTGGAGTGGGTGGAGGATTATTTGTGTCATTTTCCACTTAGATCTACAACAAAAAGGTCTATGGCACTTAGGAAGATTGCCAAAAGGAAGATTTCAAAACCATCAGTTCTTTTAACATGATCAAGATTTCATTAGAGGTTTCACTGGTTCCAAGAACTATTGGAAGCACCAAAAACCTCCCATTCCCTTTACTCACATTAATTCTTCCTTTTCATTGTTCCTTCACATTCTTTTTACCTCATTGGGGGTTGCTACCCTACTAGGAACCACCACCACTTTCTCATTCACCCCCTTTTTCAGTGACTTCAACCCCATTAGGAACTATTGAGACTTCGACTAGGAATCAAAACTCATCAAACTATTGAGTCCCAACAAAAGAAATATGGCTTAAATTCCACATAGTGATGTCATGGTGTTAATTTTTTATCACAAATATAACACAACTATTTTCTTGACAAGCTCATATAATTGCTTTAGTGAGACATTTGATAGGTATGGAGCAATTTTAGGGGGTGGGGATATTGTGATTCAACACATTGTTCTTGAATTGGGTGTATAGGGAATTAATACTAAATAGTGAGCTTATCTTCTACAAGTTTTTCCAAACCTACATGGTTTCCATCATATCTTTGAGTTTGAACACTTTGACCTCAACCTACAATTCCTCCTTGATGCCACCTATGAAACAACTAGTAAAGAAGCAATCTAGCAACCCTTTGGTTTGGTTACAACTTTCTCAAATTCAGTTTGATAGTCATGAACAAAACCAAGTTCCCTCAATTTGGCTAAATCTCTAATAAAGTATTCAAATGAATTGGGACTAAATCAAATTAAGTTTTTTTTGTAAATTTAGTCCAACTAAGTTGAGGATTGACTTTCATATACCATTTGTACTAGTAAATTGGTTATTTTCCAAGTTGAGTGAGGAAATAGTGACTATGTCTCCCCAAGGAGTATTACGGAGAGTAAAATATTTTCTAACACAATAGATCCAACTAACTTAGGACCTATACCATCAAATTTGAGAAAATTAAATTTTGGCTCCCAAGGCATCCAATTGGAGTGAAAATTAGGTTCAATGTTATTAGATCAATCAATGGATGTCACAACCAAATATATGGTTGAGAGATTCTAATATTGTTTTTTACATCACTATGGGAGGAAACACATGAGTGAAATTCCTCTAATTTAGTGGTTACTACTATATCTATTTACTTAGATCAAGTGTTCACCATCATAAGAGGGATCCTAGGGTGGTAAAAAAATGATGTAAAAGTTATATACCAAGATGGTCAACTTGAAGAGAGGATTATAATAATACAATTAACTAAAGAGGAAAAAAATACCTAGACTTTCCTCTAGGGAAAATTTTACATTCCTTGCAACATCTAAGTGAAATATATGAAATTAAAAAAATTGTAAATAAGAATAAATGAACAATATTGCATTGAAATAACAAAGTCACATTATAGTATATTTTTGGCCTCTTAGAGGAGGAAACCTTCTAGATTAATGCTAAAGCCAATATAATTAATTGATAACCCATTGTTCTATTACAACCCTCTATTTTAAGTAGTTCTATTGAGGATAACTACCAATTCTCATGCATATGTAATAGACTTACTTGATAAAAAGGACAACTTACAATGCATATGCATCTGATGATTTTGTTAATTCTACCTTAAAACAAAATTAATTAATTAGGAATAAATAGTTAGAATTGTGTGTCCTAATAGATAATGTGTCCCCTAGCAATTGGTGAAACCTTCTAAAGGAATTCATAATATTGTAAATCCAAACAAAAAGCAAAAAAAGATGGATCTGGCGAATTGGAGAGCACAAGAAAAATACAAATATGATCAAATATGCACAAGAAAAGACAAATTTATAGACACAAAAGTGATCTGGGATGTAAATCATCTCAAAATATATATATATATATATATGTCATACAATAAAATTTGAGGTGATATATAGACAAAGTTATGTCTCATTCCTCAACCAACAAATAAAACAATTCTAAAAATAATCATATTTGGTTATTATTAAGCTAAATAGCTCTATATTTCACATATAATTTCCTAAAATGATATTAATTATTTCTTTTACAATATATAAATCATATCATATTTCCAAATAATATCATTCTATATAAAATTAAACTATCATTTTAAAGTTAAATAAATTTCACAAACTTTACATTAACTAAAATAAAAATTATGTTCACATATCTCAAAAAAAAAAAAAAATCTTAAATATGTTCTATAAAACTATTAATTCAATACAATGAATAAATTTTCTTAAATCCATCTCATACAAGAAGTTTTTTCTATAATTAGATGGGGATTTATGGATTTGATTTTATTCCAATATTCCTCGCCTTCCTCTAAACTTTTCAACCATCCTGACTTATAAACATTTAACAACTCTAGACTTTTCAACTGCTTCAATCCCTCTACTTTCTTCACTTTTGGACATTCATATAAAACGAGTTCCCGAAGACATGCCATGGCTCCCTCCTCTAATTCCGGAAACTCCTCTAATGAAAAAAAAACTTTTAATTTGCAAGAAGCGAAGTTTTGGAAACCCTCCTGACTTACCAAATGCCTTTGGCAATTCTCCGCAGCTTCTGTTCTCCTCCAAATACAACCTCACAAGATTGGGCATTCTTTGCAACTCTGGATAATCATTACACTCACAGTCACATAACCACTACTCCCTCAGATTTGCCAGCTCACACATCCAACTCGGCACTACAAACCTCCATAGTACAAGCCTTTCCAGATGTTTCATTGCTCTCATTTTTTCCGAAAACTGCGCAAACTCTGTCCTACTATTACAGATTTTGAGACGACGCATCTTCACCAGCTGCGCAAGGATCCCTTCTTCCATCCTCTTCAACTCTATCTCATGCTGAATAGTTAAGCGTAGTTCCTGAAGCTGAGTCATATTGACAAAATCGTCTAACCTCAAGAATTCGTCCTCTTCAATGGACAGGCGCAAACATTCTGATCGCAGTGTTCTCAAAGAGGCGAGCTGTGATTTTCCCTTTGGCAAGTAATCAACAATATATGGGCCTTCCAAATGCTGAAGACATCTAAGTTCACTTATCCATACTGGTAATGGACTGCAATTCCAAGGAAGAGCAAGAAACAAGAGACTTTTTAAGTGTCTCACGCACTCCGGTACCTTCAGTATCGGTGTATTCCTTAAATTCAAAACTTTCAGAAGAATCATCTTTCCAACAGACTCGGGCAATGTATAGATCTGTGTGGAGCTCAAATCTAGAACACGCAGTCCTCTCATAGTTGTAAACAAGTTTGCTGGAATGCTTGTAATATTCACATTCTGAGACAGTGAGAGTGTACGGAGATAAACAGGACGGGTCTCTAAGATGGCATCCACATGCAGACCTTTCTTAGCCAGTAAAATCTGACACCACTCCGCAGCACCACTTGTATCTGTAGAGATTTCCTCAAGAGAAAAAGCACATTTATTTTCTTTAGATATTTGTATGGCCAAATCATGCAACAAATCATGAATTGTACAAAATTTGGTTACATATTCTAAATTAAATCTCTCACGTAGTTGAATGAGACACAACTGAGCAAGTTGATCTAACCAATCCCAGACCATATCCCACTGCTCCTCTCCTAGAGGGATAAATCCTTCTCCTATCCACAGATATATCAAATACTCAGGATCTATTTCCTCATCCTCGGGAAAGAAGGAAAAATATGCAAAAAAGGGTTTAAGTTGTGCAGGCAAAGAGTCATAACTCAATTTCAATATCTCTATGGCCAGTCGGGGTCACCAATGGGGTAACTACTCTTTGTTAGAGATAGTTAAGATTGTCTAAAAATAAAATAATATTTCTAGAATATTCTTGTAGCTATTTTTGAAATAAAAAACATTTTAAAAAAAGAGTTGTTGCAAAAAAAATTTCCAGATTTTAGAATCTTCTAGAAAGCAAGAAGCTTCCAGACTTCAAAGATGTAATAGCTATATATATGTGATTGAGGACAATTATATTGCTATTTTGGGACTATTTTTGCTTTATGTGTCAAAGCCAGTTCGAGTTGGAGGACATCTAGAGGTTCATCTAGAAATATTGCTAGAGGGTTTTACTACAGGGAAATATATTGCTGGAAATGGTTTGTTTGTAGGGCTGATATATTATTAGAGTGATATTTGGTTGCAGGGCTGTTATATTGCTGGAGTATTGCTAGATTTGTTTGAAAGTTAATTTTTTTTTGCTAACATGGGTTCTTCAAATGAAGTTTTGCCTATCTTTGATGGAAGTGGTTTTGCAGATTGGAAGATTGCAGTCAAGAATGCTTTGAGAGAAAAGGCTCTATGGAGGATAGTGAATAAAGAAATTGGAGAACCCCAAAATGATAGAGAAAAGGAGTTGTGGAAATGCAAGTTGGAGCAAGCTAGAGGTATTATTGGTAAAGCTTTGAGCCCCAATCTAAATAGAAGATTTGTTGATGTTGATAATCCAATAGAGCTGTGGGAGAATTTAGAAAAGGATTATAAAGATGCAGACATTGCTAGCATGTTTAGTATAGAAGAAAAATTGATGAATTTAGATCCATCTGATTTTGAAAAAATGTCTGATTACTTCAATGAAGTTACTTTTTTAAATGCCCAGCTAAAAAAAATAGTGCTAAATATGCAAAAAAAGATTTTCAGTTGATTGCAATGGTTGAAAGTAAGCTTCCCCAGCCATATAAAGTATTTAAGGAATCAAGGAAAAGGGTTCTTCAACTAAATCCCAATACCCCCCAGCAAACTTTTGATCAATTTTGCAAGTCTGTTTTAGATGAAGAAGTTCAACTTATTAAAGAAGGGCATATTAAGAAGAATCATGCATATACAACCAAAAGTAAATTTTTTAGAAATGATGGAAAAAAGAATTGGAAATAAATTTTGAAATAATGAAGGTTCTAACCATTTTTCTAGAAATGATAGTGTAGAAAAGCAAGTTGGAAGAAAGCCCATTATTTGCAGGTATTGTGGGGGTGAGAATCACATGGAGAAATTTTGTTTGAAGAAGAGGGACAATGAAAGGCAACAATATAAGCCCAAGCAAGAAAGGTTTAACGATGGAAAGAAGGATAAACATAGTTTCATAGCTATCTTTTTAAAAAGGCAAGAGAAATCAAATGAGGAGGTAATTGCTACACCCAAGAGTAAATCTAGTGTTAAGGGGGGATACTTTGCTTCAGATTCTAATAAAGAATGGATTTTAGATTCAGGGGCATCATCTCACATGATTGGGGATAGATCTTTGTTTATTGATTTTTATGAAGGGAAGAATTCAGATCAAGAAATTTCTATTGGCAATAAAATGAAACTTCCAGTTTTAGGAACAGGAACTGTTAATGTAACAAATGGGTCTTTGAAAAATGTTTTACTAGTTGAAGGATTGGGGGTGAATCTTATTTCAGTATACAAAATAGTTCAAGCTGGATATGAGTTTGTTGTCACTATTGATCAAGTTATTGTTAGAGATAGAAAAAACCCAAGCAATATAATTGCTATTGGTAGAGTTGACCATGAAGAGAATCTATTTAAATTTGTGGGGTTTGTTGATGATAAATACACACTCTCTCATGCTTTCATTGCTCAGACTGATTATATGTCAAAACTTTGGCATGCTAGACTTGGACATTTAAATTATAGAAAATTACAAGATATGGTTAGAATGGATATGGTTAGAGGATTAACAAAAAATTCAGCTTGTGAAGGTGTGTGTGAAGGTTGTGTGTTAGGGAAACATCATCGAGATCCTTTTGATTCAGGTAAAGCATGGAGAGCTAATCATCCACTGCAACTCATTCATAGTGATTTATGTGAACCAGGATATCCTTCACTTTCAGGTGCCAGGTACCTCCTCACTTTTATTGATGATTACAGCAGGAGAGTATGGGTTTATTTTCTTGAAAGGAAAAAAGAAGTGTTTGAAGTTTAAGGCATTATTTGAAAATCAAAGTGGCAAAAGAATTAAATGCTTAAGGACGGATAATGGGGGTGAATATTGTAATTATGCATTTGAGTCATTTTGTGAAAATTATGGTATTGAGGTGCAAAGAATAGTTCCTTATACTCCTCAACAAAACGGGGTGGCTGAATGAATGAATAGAACTCTTTTAGAAATGGCTCGTTATATGTTGCATTTTAAAAGTTTGCATAATAAATTTTGGGGTTTGGCTGTTTCTTGTGCTGCACATATTATAAATAGAATCCCCACCAAAGCTCTCACAAATATCACCCCTGAAGAAGCATGGAGTGGTAAGAAACCTCACATTGGATATTTTAAAGTATTTGGGTGTATTGCTTGGGCACACATATTCCTAATGCAAAAAGGGAAAAGCTAGAACCAAAGAGTCATAAGTGTTTGTTTATGGGTTATAGTGAAGAATCAAAGGCTTACAGGTTATATGATTTGACAACAAACAAGGTCTTTGTTAGTAGAGATGTGAAGTTTGATGAGCATTCACAACTTACAGCCACTCCCTCTCACTCTACAACAACAAATGCTTCTCATTTTTCAGATATTTTAGAAAGAAATGGAGACTACATTGATGAGGATGAGTTGTGCACTTCTACAAATGATGAAAATACTAGTGAAAATGAAACAACTAATGCTTGTAATCAGACATTTTCTGTAGGTAGTGATGATGAAGAAGATGACTTTTCAGCTAGACAAAAGACAAGGAGTGTTGAAGAAATATATAGGCAAGGCTCAAAGATCCAAGGGAGGAATGGTAGTGCTCTCATGGCCAAAGTATTACAAGTAAATGACCCAAGATCATATGAGGAAGCTAGAGGGAAGAAAGAATGGGAGCAAGCTATGGAAGAAGAATATGATGCTTTGGTGAAAAATAAAACTTGGGAACTTGTGCCACTTCCCAAAGGTAAGAATGTAATTGGTTGCAAATGGGTTTATAAAACAAAATTTAAATCAGATGGTGCTATAGAAAAATTTAAAGCTAGATTGGTTGCTAAGGGATTTAATCAAAAAGAGGGTGTTGATTATGAAGAAACTTTTGCTCCTGTCATTAAAATGAATACAGTTAGAATTATTCTTTCTTTGGTTGCAAGTCTTGGGTGGCATATTCATCAAATGGATGTAAAAAATGCTTTCTTAAATGGAGATTTATATGAAGAAATATATATGGATCAGCCACCAGGTTTTGTAGATCAGCAACATCCTAATCTTGTTTGCAGATTAAAGAAGTCACTTTATGGGCTTAAACAAGCACCAAGAGCATGGAATGAGAAGATTGACAGGTATTTTCAGCTTCATGGGTTTCAAAAATGCAAATCAGATCCAAATCTTTATGTAAAGATGAGTGCACAATGAAATTATTCTTGTTGCAGTTTATGTGGATGATTTACTCATAGTTGGACCAAATATTGGGTTAATTAATGATTTGAAATCAGATCTTAAAGGGGCATTTCATATGAGTGATTTGGGTGAATTAAATTATTTTCTTGGCTTGCAAATTAGTAGGCTTCATGATGGGTTGTTTATTTCTCAATCAAAATATGCTTTGGATCTTTTAGAAAAATTTAAAATGCTTGAATGCAAGCCAGCCCCTACTCCTTTTCAATCTGGAATTAAGCTTACTAAAGAATGTATTTCCAAGAAGGTGGATGCTACTTTATATAGACAGCTTGTTGGTAGCTTGGTTTATCTAACACATTCTAGACCAGACATTTGTTTTGCAGTCAATCTGGTATCTAGATTTATGCAGGAACCAAAAGAAACTCATTGGTTGGCTGCCAAAAGGATTTTGCGATACATTCGTGGAACCATTTACTATGGCATACATTATAGTTACAAGTCCTCAGTTTCTTTGATTGGCTTTACAGATTTAGACTGGGGAGGTGATATAGATGACAGGAAATCTACTGGTGGTTATATTTTTCAGCTTGGGTCAGGTCCAATTACATGGAGCAGCAAAAAACAAACTACTACATCATTGTCCTCATGTGAAGCAGAATATAGAGCAGCAAAAGAAGCTGGAAAGGAAGCAGTTTGGATTCGCAAATCTTTTATTTGAGCTTGGTTTTGCACAGAGTTCAGCTACTCCTTTGTATTGTGATAATCAAAGTGCTATCCAAGTTGCAAATAATCCTATTTTTCATGCTAAAACAAAACACATTGAGATTGATGTTCACTATATTCGGGATCTTGTTCAAGCAAATTTTGTTTAATCTCCAATTTTGTCCAAGTGAAGACCAAGCAGCAGACATATTTACTAAGAGTATGCTTGAGGCCAAATTTCTGAAACTACGGGGCATGCTAGGCATGATTGAGGTGAACATTAAGGGGGGATAGTAATATAATGTTCCCCTCTCTTTTGATTTTTCTAGCCAATCTTAAGAGGGGATGTTAGAGATAGTTAAGATTGTCTAAAAATAAAATAATATTTCTAGAATCTTCCTGTAGCTGTTTTTTGAAATAAAAAACATTTAAAAAAGAGAGTTGTTGTAAAAGAAGTTTCCAGATTTTAGAATCTTCTAGAAAGCAAGAAGCTTCCAGACTTCAAAGATGTAATAGCTATATATGTGTGATTGAGGACAACTACTTGTACACAGTTTTTTGAATTAAATATATATATTTTCAACTCTGTTGTCTGTTTTGCCTGTTTTATTTATTTATGCTACGCTGTTATAATTTTGGGACTGTTTTACACTCTTTCGAGTTGACGGCGCTTGAATTCCCATTTGCTGAGATCTGTGGTGTTAGCCAGAGATGCTGCTATCGTTTTGATAGCAAGAGGTAAATTTCCACATTGCTTTACAATCTTCCGACCCTCCTCTTCCATGTGCAGTGGCCCTCTATTTGGAAATGCGTAGAAACAAAACAACGTCCAACTTTCTTCATCTGACAAATTTTGCATATCATAAATTTCAGCACTTGAATTTAGAGCAACCTGCCTATTTCTTGTGCTGACCACAACTTTACAATCTTTATAAGTTGGTAGACCAAGTCTATCAATTAGACTATTTTCAGTAGAAAGCGTCCACAGATCCAGCACAATAAAGGACCGTTTCCTTTGGAGATGGTCATGAATCAATTCTGCCGCTCTCTGAACTTTCTTTCTCTGGATCCATTTTGGAAGCTATATCCCGCTGTAAATACTTGAGAGAATACGATTTGGAAATAGAGAACCAAATAGAATGATCATACTCGGATTTTACGGCTTTGTAGACATTTTGGAGAAGAAATGTCTTTCCCGAGCCACCCATACCAACGACAGCTATAACTTGAATTTTTGGGTTTTTCAACAAGCGTACCATGTCTTCAACTTTGGAATCTATGCCCACTGGATGCGAATCTCTGGGCAGAAGACTAGATTTCTTCACCTGCACTGACGTACTTGTTGACGCTGCTGCACCTGCATGAAGACCTAACCTGTGAGTTATACTTCTAACTAAATGTCGAAGTATTTCACAGACACAGCTGGATAGGTGAAGTTGCTGCGTATATCTCATCTTTCCAACCTCTTTTTGCACAGCTTTGACAATCTTTGAACACAGCATCTCGACAATACTGATAATTTTAAGGCAATAAGAATTCCAAAGCGTTCAAAATCAGTATGAAGAGGGTAAAGAGGAAAAATTAAAACACTCAACCATAATAGACAGGAAGCAAACAACCTAAACAAAATAGGAAAAATTTAATGGCAGAAAAAAAAGCTAAGCCTTACTCATCAGATGTGCTGAATTCGTAGCCAGAGATGAGTGAAGAAGAGTGGAGCGCTGCTTTCCACTGTTGAAGCCTTTCTTTGTTGATTCTCCCCTTTTGTTGATGTTGAGCGAATGCAGATGCATAAACTCCCTTGTCAGGGTAGCGAAGGTCAGAAGGTTTGACATCACAAAATACGGGAATAAAGCGAGCCTTGGTTTTCAACATGAGAAGCAGCTCATCTAGGCACCAAGAGGACTCTGCATATCGTGGTGAGAAGATGGCGATCTGCACTCTAGAAGAGTATATTGCATTTTGTATGGCAGAATCGATTGAATCTCCCAATTCTAATTCTTGATCATCAAGAAATGTCCAAAATTCCTTTTCCTCCAGTGATTCGTATAATGCAAATGCCACAGTTTCTTTCACATCAGGGCGTCGGTGGTTGATGAATGCATCATACATTTTCTTAGATACAGCCGAAGTTTCCCTCCCAAAATCACTGAAAGTACTTCTGTGAGATGAGGAGGAAGACGCCATGAAAACGGGCGAGCAAACGCGGAGAAGAGAATGTCTTGAGCCGTGCAGAAAGTTGGGAGTTTAGAAATGAGTTTTTGCAAAACGCGTGAAGGGTTTGGGTAAAGATGAGAAAACCGCTTGATAAGTTGAAGAAAGGAATCTAAAGTCGTCTCTAAGGAAATCGTCTTGTTTGCGAACAATTTTAAAATTTTGAATTCTCTTTCATCGAAGTTTCTCCACGCAATCATTTGGCTTACTAAAAATTCTAATATGCATATTGAATCTTTGATTTTTTCCACACCCATTTAGAATAATTGACTACTTCAACCAAAATTTTAAAATGGTTAGAAAAACACAAACAGAAAAGAGGAACGGCTGAGGAAATATTTATTAATTAGAAGACAAACTCTGACTAAGAATTAAAAAAAGCTTGTACTTAATAATGAATGTATAAAATAAAAATATTTATACACAACGTCCTAGTCAAGAAAGTATTATAAATTTATAAAAGTCAACGAAGGATTGGTGGCGTATAAAGAAAGATAATAAGCTTGGTCTTCGCTTCTTTTCATTTTAGATGGTGCCTGCCACGAAATAGTGCAATTCTATTTAATCGCCTGCCGTATGTCGGAATTCGATTCGGCCGGCTGGAACCGATTCCTTCCCACATGGCAAGTGGTCTGTCAATAATGAAGTGAGGGGACCCACTGTCAGTGGCCCACTTCTTTTTCAATTGGGTAGCACCATTGTTAACGAGCTCACATTATTTTGTCGTGCTTTGGATAAAGATATTTAAAGATAAATAGGGATTATTAAGATGAGAAACATGTATAGGAATAATGTGTTATTTTACTCTTCCAAAATTTAATTGAAATAGGATATGAGTTTTCAATTTGATATATATTTAATTTTCTTTTTTACTCATATTCATGGGAGTTAATTTGATATATATTTAATTTTCTTTTTTACTCATATTCATGGGAGTTTTCCATGCTATGTTATGATTATAGGTTGATCTATAGCAACTCTCAAGACATCAAGTAATTCTCTTTCAAATTGGGCACAACACTTCTTTGTAGCAAATATTGAGCTCCAAAACTATTGAAATTTGGTTTCTAACCTTTCCAAAAAGTGATAAGTAGGAGGTATTTTCTACAGCGTGTCAAATTATGGGTCAATGAGTTTGTCTCGTAAAACTACAAAATTAAACCCTGATAGCACTATCATAATTTCCAAATAGTCCTTAACTTGAATCTAGTGGTTCTTGATATTTGTAGATGCATATATGCATACATTTCCTTACCATTTCACGATTCCAAAACTAGTGTTATTACACACCTATTTTCCTTTGTATATGCATACATATATCACAACCAAGCATCAAACACAACTCTCTTTATTAGGTGTTAGGATAGAAAACACGTAATCTATTACATTTACATTAACACTTAGTAATAAAATTTTAAGAACATGGAAAAGATAACAATAAACTTTTAAGAATAAAGAAAAAATATATTTTCTATGTCAGATTTTGTTGAACTTGATTCTCATTATTTCCACATTTTATTTTTATGTGTTAGAATAGTCCTATTGTTGTGGTTCTTTTCTAGACTATTTCTATCATTGTTTGGCTTTAATTCACTTTTTGTTATTACAAACCTTATCTCTTAGCTACCCTATCAACATTCCCCATTTTCCATCATTTCTCTCTTAAGCCATAGACTCTCATATCTTTCTACTCATTAAACCTTTCTTAATGCCACTTTTTTTATCACTTTTTCTTATCTTTCTTGATCAAATACAAGAATTCTTTGATTTGTAATTTGTATCCCTCTTCAAATGAATCATATATGAACTAGTTTATCTCACTATCCTAGTTCCTTAAGTTTTCTCAAAACCTATCCAAATGATTTAGAGTCTCCCATGTCCTTTATGTTCACTTTCCTACAACTAATCTCACCTCACCATTCCTTACTATTCTTCTTCCTCATGACCTAGATGATATAATCCTAATACTACTTTTCCCATCATGTTTCCTCATCCTCTTACACATGCACCTTCATTATTGAACATGATAGCAATCCACAATATCATATTCCCCTCTCACCTACTTCATCTTGTCTTGATGCATCATCAAATGATTATTATATTTATATTGATGATCTATCTTTTGACAACTTCAATGATTCTTCCTCCCCATATAATAATTGTCCATATTATGATGACTCTTTTCCCTTAATTTATCCTACTTCTCACCACTCTCATGTTTATGAAGCCTCCATAAAATACATCAACCTTGATTCTTAGTGTATTATTTTCTACTAGTTAAATTAATAGAATTATATGTTTCATGTATTTAAGAACTTAGTAGTGTTTTTTTAATTGTTTGTAGGAAACTTTTACTAGAACTTAAGAAGGTAATTTTCCTAGATGATGATGTTATGAATAATTATATCCTGTTTTTTTCTTCTATCATCCCTCATTTTGATTAAGCCTATTATAAAAGTTTGTAATGAGTTATGCAAGGTGTGCATTAAAAAACTATAAGGGAAAACTCATAGTACAAATATTATATGAATACTTTAGTTGGAATGTGATTTAAGTGATAAACAAATATTTACTATATAGTTACACCCATGGCTTATTGAGAGAAAAATGATATTGTGTTGTAGAACTAATAACACAATCATGGCACAAAAATGGTTAGTCTCCAAAACAAAAGACATAGAAAAATGATAAATTTGTGATATAAAGAACCAATGCACCCCTTGTTGTGACTTTGAAGAAATTTCCAATATACTGGCACAATCATAATGAAATAAAAAATAATTTTTGGGATAGGTGTTGAATGGTATTTGACCAACCGATGGGTAAGTGCACAAAGATGGGGGGCTAAAAGGGGGTCTTAAGTGGCCACTTTTTTTTTTGAAATCAAGAAATACTGACATTGGATGAGAAATTGACGATAGTTACACTCAGAATTTTAAGATGCAACAAGAACAAGGGTCATAGTGCTCTAAATCTACTTTCTAAGTTGCTATATTTTTTTAAATAGTATAGATCAAGGGGTTCAAAAAGGGACACACAAATTGGTCCTATTTTTTTCAAAAAAAATATAACATAGCATAGTTGTGGCCCCTCTAAAATGTTAACTTTTTTTTAGTATTTTTAAAATAGCTTCGATGAGAAATTAGCTAACATGTAGTTTATCCCTGATTTTTTTAATTTTTTTTTAATAAATATATGGTTTTTTACTAATTTTCAAAGTGGACACATCTTGCCGATAAGGGCATGGTTTGGTGGTCAAGTCGCTTGGTTGTAGTGATGGCCACTAGGGTTCAAACCCTCACTGGGCCAAAGTGCTTGTAGGTCTTGTGCCTTCACTGGGCCAATGTGCTCACAGGTTTGGTAATATCTTGTGGTTTCTTGCACCCGGTTCATAGCTCCGGTCAAAAGCGTTTATCCCTAATAAAATGGGTGCATTGCACCTTTAAAAAAAAAAAAGTGGACACATCTTGAAAAAGAAAAAGTTAAGTGTGCTCCCCTCTAATTTTTTGGAAAAATAATCAAAAATATTTTTTTTTCAATATGTGTAGAATGGAGTCTAGTTTCTAAAAATGTGATTTATTTGAAATTTCAATGAACGGTTAAAAATAAAGTAAAAAATACCAATTTACATTGGTTTTTGACAAAAAATAGATACACCAACAAAAAAAATATAAGATGAAAGATTTAACATAGTCAAAATGTGAAAAAAATACATCGTTAGATAGCTAAGAGAGAGCTTAACATTACCCAGGTGTTTTTTTATTTGACCTTGAAACACGTGCACACTTGATGGGGAGCACGAACGAGATTATGTGATTTTTGTAGAATATGAAAAACACATTTTTAGGCATTGGAAAGATAGTCCAAGCGAAATCCAAAGAAAATCCAAGCCAAATGCTTGGGAATTCCCAAAGTAGGCAAAAATGTGAGCGCGTTATAACGCGCTCACATTTTTTCAATGCAAAACAAAACACGAACGTGTTTTGTTCTACATTAAAAAAAATTCCTTCTCTTTTTTTCTCTTTCTTTTCTTTATCTTTTAGTGAAACTATATACATGAAATACACATTTAAGTATAAGTTGACATTTACATATGGACAATTACTTTCTTATACTTTAAGTTAAATTTCATGTATATAGTTTTGGGATGTTTGAGAGTAGTTTTAGATCTCTACGAGTTATAATGCAAATTCTAGTTTTTAGATATTAAATATTTTCAGACAATCAAATTTCAATAATCAACAAGTTGTATCATTTTTTTCCTATCTCTCTATCTCACTCATGGGTGATCCCACAATAGTGGTTTACAATTTTTGGCCAAACTGGACGCTGAAATATTTTTTTTAACTAAATATTCACTTTCGGGCACCTATAGCGGCTAAACTGTGAGGAATTTGAAGATGATGCAAGCTAGAGTTTCATGAAATTTTGTTTTTAGATTATAAATATATTTT